>BLKR01004063.1:0-121239 GCA_011170035.1 Teleogryllus occipitalis | reverse complement strand
AAATATTTCCTTAATTAAATTTCCCTGTTTTTTCTCCGGGTTACCAGAACATTTCAAAAAATTTTCACAGATAAAATTTGTAGAGTATTTTACACTATTTCAAGAACATTTTAAAGAAACCCTGCACCTAATTTTGTCAGCTCTCTTACTTCTACGTAATAAAGTACAAATTAAAAATAAACTCAACACATAAAAAGGGACAAACAGTAATGCTATATTATTTTTTAAATAATATCTACTTTTATCTCAAAATTTTCCCTAACTTCTAGAACAGTGAAATTCCCTGGTTTTCCAGAAAGTGTTAACCTTCTTAAAACAAACTTATCAGTCAGTTAACAAAAATACTTCAGCAACTTAATGATTATTGGACCATTCTTCGGCGTCCTGTTAGAAATGTCAAAGATTTCAAGAACCTGCCAAACTACACGATTTAAAAAAATCATATTTGTAAGAATATCGATCACCTGTATAGTACAATTTTTTGAGTTCTGGTTATGTGTTGAAGCATCCTGTACGTAAAAATAAAAATAACAAAGCTCTTAATACTTTCCAGACACATCATTGTTAATGAAATTTTAGCAACCAAAATAAATCGAGGATACGATCATTATTATAATGTTCTGTAGACTCCAAGCTGAAAATATTCCAAACATTTCAATGCACAAAAATGTACAATAAATGTCGTACAACAGTTCACTCGAGACTGGCTCATCTACAAAATTGAAATATTTGTGCCATCCATTTTGTGAAGTTTTAGAACGATGAGTAACTAATAATGAAAAAGACGAAATACCAATATGAGTGGGCTTCCAAGTAGAATCCAAAAAGCCAAACGAGTGAGCAGATACTTCAGTACTTAACCCTACAACCACTCGGTACAGCACCTGGATTCCACGCCACAGCAATGGCTGCATTTCGAATCGAGTAGTCTGGACATAGCAACAACTGAGCGAGGCGTGGGGCGACACGCCCTGTTATCTACCAGGGCATACGACCGCTATTGACGTTATTGATCCAGTTAATACAGCGTATTCATTCGCCATATACATTCAGTGCAGTTGGATACGAATATAGGGTTCAAATCAAGACGCAAACAATATTCCACTCGATTGACAATTCGAGGAACACAGTGTGAGATTCGACATTCGGGAAAATTAATTTACTTCGAAATGAAATTATGTTGCAGTCTCCGTTGCGTCGCCTGAAATCCATGTAGTCTCTGTGGATCGCAACGATAACTGCATTACCTGTGATTATAATGAATCCATTTGTCCGCAGATTAACAATTATTACTGTTCCTACATAAGATTCATTTAATAGAGTAACGAATTATTTGATGAGAATAATAATAATAATAATAATAATAATAATAATAATAATAATAAGAAGAAGAAGAAGAAGAAGAATGAAATAAATATTTGTGGGGAATAGAATCATATTACTTCAGGGAAGATCCAAATGGAAAAACATAGTGACATTTATGTATGTGTTTGCTTGGCTGCGGGGATGAAAGCGTCCGAAACCCCTCGGAATACAAGGTACATTAAATGAAGGTGCTTAGGTCTTTCATTTACTCCAAGTAACGCTCTACTGTCTGCGTAGAAATGCGAAGTTTATGGGTGCTCTCAAAAGGTAATTAACCAAACAGTAATATAAGGTTGTTACAAAAACTCGTGAAATAAGAAATTGGAGTTCTGCGTCCGCCGCACGTCCCTCAGTGTTTTTCAGCATACTTTAAGACCAACATCCCGCATCGACGCAAAAAACTTTTTTTATTTTTTTATTTTGACCTTGAAACGAACAGTAAAAACATTAGCATTCAAGAGGCCACATAATAGAGTGAGGGAAGAAACAGCGATCGCGACTTAACTAATGTTGGCAGAACTGACTAACCATTAGTTCCTGCGTCCTCGTTAACAATTTAAATTTTCTACCACGTCGTACTACATCTACGACACTATGAACTCATAAAGTCGAATGAAGTACTTCCACAGAACGACGTCGCAAAAACTGATGTTCACCACTGGTTAAGGTGAAGATTGCGTACTAGCATATCAGAGAGTAATTATCTTCTTGAATTCAAATTTACATGTATTTTAATAACTTTAAAAATGACAGCACTGATAGAAACAATCCATTATCGAACTTTCATAGCTCTGAAGGAAATGTTTGGAACCGTGTTTCCTACGTCAACAAACGTGGATTAATGTCACCTGGGAAAATAAGTTTGCTCTACCCTTAATGTTCTGATACTATCACAACTGTAGAACTTTAAAACAGAATATTTCTATAAGTAGGTCACGAAACTAAAAATTACCGAGGCTCATCAGTTGGTTGTTGTTCTGTCCTTTTCCTAGAAGTTGCAGTTACTCGGAGAAATTGTTCTTTTCAACGGAGAGTGAGGAAATATGCGGCGATTCTTACATCAATCACCTCTTCAACAGGCCTATCATACAAACTAGTAGTACCACTACAACAGCACATACTATCTCGTATATCTGTAACTGATATGTAATTATGCAAATTCTATCCTATTCTTCAGCAATCAACACTCAACAAAAGAATAGCCAGAGATTCGATTTCCAATTCGCAAAGATTTGCAACTTTCAAAAATTCACAGTTTTTATTGAAAATTGAATTTATATCATAAAAGTCATTTGGTCTACTAAAAATAAAGTAGGAAAAATATTGCCTTCGTAATGCCATGTATCAAACCCCAGGCTTCAGATAAGTGTTGGCGCTAACCCGTAGCCTACTAAGGTATCGCAATCTGTGCGAGATAGATACAGTACCGTTACTTCCACTTTTCCGGCATCAGGGACCCCCAAACATGTTTTTTTTCTCTCCCTCCCCCCCCTCTCTCTCTCTCTCTCTCTCTCTCTCTCGAAATATTGGCACTTTTCCTTCAGCAATACACTACGAAGAAATTCATATTTTACTATCATATTTACATTGTTGTCTTCTCTTCCCCTCATTTCTCCAGTTTCAAAATTCATTAATAGCTTCTACTTTCGATCTTCTCTTACATTATTTTGTTTCCCTTTCCTTCCCATTTATTCTGCACATTACAGAATTTTAAATGTTTTGGCCCTAAGTCGCCATCCTGATTGAGGTTTTCCTAGATTTACTCAATCGCGTAAGGTATATAGTCCCCACCTATGCATTTCAGACGTAAAAGTAAAATTTGAGCCCCCTTTCTGCAATTTGTTCAAAATCGAAGCATTCTGGGGTAAAATATGAGTTTTGCCATTTTGAAAAATCAAGATTGTCTTATTGTGCCTTTCTTTTGAACAATACGATCTACTATCTTTATATCACATTAGCTTGCATATTCAGAAAAATTACGCTGAAAATGCATTCATACGTCATGTGTAACCCACTTAACAGTAAAAGCATCTAGTGTCCGACTGTAGTTTAAAAGATTTGTATTCATAACGATGTCAAAACAGGGAATTCCGAAGCGAGGACTTCCAGATAGAAAATACCATTACTACTGTTTCGAATCGCTCAATATACAATCGTTAGTGAAACTCCCAAACGCAGACAGAGTCTTGAAAGTTCTACAATAATTGGAATGACTGACATGATGCTGAAATTACATCAACGATGAAAACAAAGACCAAGAATAAAAAGGGGAAATTAGTGCAAGAGAACGGAACACACACTTGGGACACATGCGAATTAAAAATCATCCGCAAAAATATATACTATTTGTACAGGGGCTTGTAGATGGGCGCTCAACGGACACCATTTTCTCCCAGTGATTGATGGGATGGTACGAAATGTTCATGAAAGGGTGAAACGATGGGCAGGAAACCATTAAATCAAGCCAAAGATACCAATCTACCAGATAATAGACATGAGACGAGGTTAATCACCAGGAGCTAAAAAAGAAGTTCGGAGGATCAAGTCATCCTATATTTTGTACTGGCAGCCCCTCCCTTACACACACATACATACACACACACACACACACACACACACACACACACACACACACACACACACCTGGTGTTTCTCGTCCTCCTCCTTCAAAATAAAATACACTAAATGGAAATGATATGCACCCCTCGTAACAATTAAATTACCGCACTATTATCTTTTTTTAAAACTTATTTAAAGCTTTTTAACTACTAAGGGCATATAGCGACACTAAGTAACATTGAGGGTAACGGAAACTGCATACGGACACTTACGAACATCCATGCCCCGGGCGGGATTCGAACACGCGACCCTTCAGGCACGAGGTAGCTACGGTTCTCCAGCCTTAACGATTATAATCGTTAAGATAATTAAGATTTTTATGGGTATTCAAACAGAGGAGACTACGTATTCTTATTCACCTTAAAGAATAATAGACTACAGAATTATCTTAAGAATTTTAATTACCCTAAGAATTATTCTATAAGCGAAACTCCCAATGAACGTTTTCTCGGACATCAAGTATTATCACATTCCACGAAATGGGACGCACATTCAATAAATGATAAGCAGTCACATGAAAAGTTACTACAGAACGTAAACATATTTTAGTTCTTCAGGTAACGGAAGAGATATTTGAAAAAATTTCGACTGACTGGACAAATCAGCCCATATATTCTCCTTTCCACACCTAACGAGAAAATGAGATGAGCTTTTATGTGGAAGCGTGAGCTGGGAGCAATTCGTATCATGTTCCAGATAATAGTAGCTATTCGTGAAAGATTGGCGAACCGGCACTTCTGATAAATTGGCAATTTGTGACACGAAAATAGAAGAAATGCCATTTACGACCCGTCCTTTCAAAAAAGAAGAATGTAAGAAGGGGCCCATGTAAGGGCGAAATTTACCTCTATTTTTCTGCGCGCTGGTGCAAGAGTTCGCATCATTTAAAAAAATGATATCCCAATAACCATCGAAATAAATTTACTTCTGACCATATTTCAAGCGAGAAGTAAATATTAAACTTGATCACTTATTTCCCTACTGTATGGTTTCCACGAACTAGACATAATGCTACAAGAAATTCTGTTCAAAGTTATAAAACCATTGATCACCAAATCGAATGGGTCTGTTTGTATCACATGCTCACTGGCCCAGCCCAATGCAAGGTGCAAGACACAAAACGCAATACACGAAGGCAAGTGCGACTAGAAGAAAGGGGGGGGGGGGCGCTGGAGGAACTTGCCCCGGGACCTGACATAATTGAGGCCCCGATTTTTTTTCATTCAAAAGAAATAAAAAATGTATTCATCTGTAATCCAAATTTAACGATATAAATTATTTTAGATGCATGGAGAAATGAATTCTATTAATGAATTGGGGGAGAAAGGAATGTTTTGTTGAAATGAGGGGCCCACGCGAATCAACTGCCCCAGGCCCCTGGTTTTCTCTGGACACCCCTGCACGAAGGAGTAGCAAAATGAAGGCTTCTTTCACTAAGGCCTACAAATATTATTGTACCACTCTGAAGCTAAGAACATTAGTTTCCAGGTTTCCAATAATAACAACGGATAGAAAAATGTGTCAGTTTCCAAACACAGACGTATGAATAACTTTTTAAATTACGTCCAACCGTTGGATAGGAAGCGAAGAGTAACATTACACATTATTTTCTGATGCTGCCACGACTATATTACACAGAATTAAAGACTAATAAAAACTAGTTTCAATTAAATGTACGTAATTCACAATTTGTATGATCATGACGCGTGCAAGAGTAATAACAACTCCCGCGTTGAAACATATTGCATGCATATTTCGGTCAAGCCTTTCAGGAGCAAACTCATTTTCGGGCCTAATTAAACGTGATTGGCTGCCCTCATTTTCTCTCCCTTTACAATGGGAAAAGAGAAGTGCTCATTTTACCGAAGCTCGTAAATTTCCACTAAACAATTGCAAAATTAGAAAATCAGACATGAAAATATTCCAAGAAATACGATGGTTAAAAATACGTTAGCTATTACAACTTTCGTCAACCTATCACTCCTTCATTACATGCACAATTTCGTGAGAATTTACACCATTCAATATTGATTTATATTCTGTCATATTAGCATTTTTGTCGGATATTCGACATACCTAACTTTCAGGGGGATATTAGGGCACGTAATGGACGTCTGAATTGGTGAAAGGTTACGGATAAATCTACTCGTGCGCAAAATCCATTTCCAATGAGTACAGTGACCAAAAACGCAAGTTTTTTCTAATTTTCCCAGGCTAAAAGTAAGTATGTTGAAGGTTGCTGAATATTTGTGTTCGTGCGTGTGTATTACGGAGTGTTGAAAATTTCTGGATACAATTAACACTTTATTACATTTAAAATAATCATTCAATTAATATTAACAGATTCTACAATACTAATACATAAAAATTAAAAACACAATTCTGATATTACATTTAACTTACAAGGGAAATATCAACTCATACAATAAATAACAACCACAATAACAAGGTAACCTACGAATTATACTTAAAACTTTCCCTTTCCGCAGACATTTTGCATATTTCTGCCAATGTTTTACAGTCCTACATTCAAAGAGTTTCATTTCAGACTACTTTTTTCCCCAATAATTCTTACTCTATATGTTTTTAAATTGACGTTGAGGTAATTTATCAAATTTATGGAGAATATGCAACAGGCATGGTATGGGTGATACATGTCGATTCGAAAATTCTCTACGCAGTCAGTAATTGAGATTGCATAGTAAATATGTCTTTGAGCAACAAGACGTCTTAAGACATAATTTAACATTTTGAATTTCCCAGAATTCAAAGAGGAATTTAAGAAAAGGATTGGAACCATAGTTGTGAGAAGTTTTAAAACGCATGTGCTTCATCTAAAGAACTCTCAAAAATTAAAAGATTCATTTCAATTTTTTACTGAGCTAGTTAGAACGCAAAGCAACCTATCTGAAAAAATCCTACATTCGGTTAAGTAGCTACTACAATAACATAATCGGTTCCCACTTTCACTCAACGTTACTCGTAAAACCCAGAATAGTAAGAAGTAAAAGAAATGTTTTCAATTACAAATTCCACGATTTCATTATCATTACATTAACAGAATTTTAAAATATGTTTTATAACTTTTCTGACTTTCCATACGACACGAAATAATCAATACATTCATGAACAATTAGAAGAAGTTTCCTATTACAATAAACTTATTCTAGTAATGAAATAAGAAATGTCAATACAACCAAATTATTCTAGTAATAAAATAAGAAACAATACCACATCAATTTTTAAAAAAATCAAGATTTATTCGAGAGCCGAATTGTCCCGGCACTTGTAAGGAGTAAGAGGTCTTTCCAGAAGGCATTTCAATGATCTACTAAAAACATTTTTTGCAAAATACAATCAGTCCTGAGAGGAAGTGATGACGAACTATAAGAAAATATTAAAATTATTCCGAACTAATAAAGTGCATTTTTTCAGTAATCAGGATTAGACTGTAATTCACGGAAATGCTACAAAAAATTCGTCATTTGCTTCCCACAATTCTTAATACATATGATTCTTTTCACTAGCATAAACTCTTCACAAACGTCTTGTGACTACTATACTAATCAAAATATCTCATAGATACCTTCCTAAAATACGCTCCAGTAATGAAAAATAATTTTTTAAAGATGTCTAAAGGTAGGCAGGCCAACAACTGCGGTATTCCTTACGGCGATTCTATCAACAGTGCTCTGCGCAAAAAGGGAGGAAAATCTTAATGTTCTTTACATGCAGAATGAAAAAATGCCAAGGTTTTAATTTTCATTAATTGGAGTCATTAATCCATCTGTTAATGTATCTCATTAGATATGATCCCATGAGGAATCGGACATGCAGCGATGCTCGGCAGGTAAGCCTACCTTGGCCCCCTATCTTTCCTAGGTAGTCGTAAATCCGAGTGTTCTCTGCGAATACAAATAATTAACAAACAGGAATTATAGAAGTACCGTGCGTTTTGTTGAGAAAGCGTTGAAGAGATAGTTAATTAGTCATCTCGTTATAAACTCGTTAGAGAAGAGTGACGGACAAAGCTCTGACTGACGGATAGGGGCTGTTTCCTCGTTCTCTTACTCTACACTAGCGGTTTGGCAGTTCAGAGCTCCAACACATAAATACAAATCATCAATTTTTTTTCACAATTCAAAGAAGTAGTCAGGGATGTTCCAAAAAAGTTGAACTTCGACATTTTTCCACATTTAAAAGATTTTAATGTCGAAACTGAGTTTTGAGTAAAAAAACAAGAAAAATTGAAAGGTTCTTTTCAAATATCAGTTTCGCTGATCAATAAGATTGATCGGGAAATATCCGTTTTGGGAGAAAATTGTGAGTACAATTTAGGTGCTGGCACTTTTCACAGGCACTCGCGTTTCTAGCCAATATTTTCTACATCAGGGATTCCCGAAAGATGTATTTACATTAAAATCTGGACATTGTGATTCTGCAGCATTACATAACTTTTTCTATAATGGCAATAATGTCGGTATAATGCAGACACTAAGACGCAACGAGGAGATACAAAAAAGGGGGGTGAAAAAATGATCGAAGACTGTAAATCAAGAAATATGAAGCGAGAAGGAAAGAGAAAAATGATGAATTTCTGTAAAGTTAGAACAAACACAAACGCATAGTAAACATAATTCTATTATATTTGTAGCAAAATGTCACTGTAGCGATTCACAAGCCCGTAAATAGAACACATGGACTGCAGCTTCGTGGAGATAAATCATTAATAAACACATTGCGAGCAACTCACAGTCCTGTTTAGAAGTTACACTCGGGCGAAGAGGGACGAAAACTCAGAATATTCAAAATTGGAATCGGGTAATCGCATTTCAGATAAAGGAGAGCGAATATTTCCACGGTTCAAATATTACTCTGAAGAGCTCACACAAGAAAAACTGATAAGAGAAGTTAGGTAAAAAACATTAGTAGATTAGGGAGACACACGAGAAAATTGGGAATACGGAAAAAGTTCAAGATGAAACAAAATGTAAGCAAGAGGTGCAAGACAACGCTCAGCATGAAGGTGTGAAAAGTGTAATTGGATGGCATAAATGTTCAAATTGGAAAGAGACGTGTAAAAAAAGAAAGCAGCCCCGGATGATAGGAGCAGAACAAAGATGAGGCAGGAAAGGAGCGAGATTTGGTGGGTGGAGAGCAAGAGAAAGCAGATGGAAGGAGGAGGCTCGTGGCGACAACTCCGAACCACAGGAGGCACTCGCAACACACAGTTGGCTGCCACGTAAAGTCAGCCTCCCTTTCCAGAAGGAACGTGTCATGCGCTGATACCGCACAGCGGGAGCGCGCTCGACCGCGAGAGCGGGCCGCCGGGGGCAGAGTGCTGGGCGGCGGGGCGGGGCGGGGGCGGGGGCGGGGCGAGCGAAGAGAGGCGGGGTGGGTACAGGGCGGGGCGGGACGCGGCGGCGCGTGGCGGGATGAGGGGCGAGGAGTGCGGATGGCGCGGCCCCAGCCCAGCGTTCCAGCCGCGCCAAGCGCTGCCGGCAAGGAGGGCGGCGTGCGCTCCCGGGCTCTACATCGATCTTGCTGCAGGCTCCGCGCAGCACCACGCCGCCGACTCGCGCACGTCCGCCCGCAGACGCAGAGGCGGTCAACGGCGCGGGCGGCGCCGCGCGGCTGGGCCCACGCCGCCCCCGACGCCGCCCACGCCGCCGCCTACCCCCGCGCCCCGACCGGGGCCGGGCCGCTGCGCCGGTTCCCGCGGATTGCGTCGCACCCCCGCACAGTGGTCGGCGCAGCGATTGTAGCGGAATGGTGGCCAGACTTTGCGGCCGTCCGATATTTTTAAACACGTTTTCAGCCCATCTTTTCAATGACGGAAACCGTTGGCGCTATCAAATTGCGGGACGAATGAACCCTCAGCTCTAGTACCCTCTCGAGGGTACTAGAATGGGTATTAAGTAGATTATCTGCAATGAATTCGATATTCGTGAAAATATTCACAGAACTAACCCAACCAAACGCCTTGTATATTGTGGTATGTTCACGCAGTAGGAAACTCTGAAATTCGATTTGACACGAGTCAGTACACATTCCGTACAATCTTGCAAACCAGTAATAATAATTTTTTGAATGTTCGAGTTTGAATATCTTACAGTTTCGAGTAGTACATATTTCAAAACTATACACAAGTAAGTCTCACCATCACAAGATTTCAACAAAAATTGAACAAATCAGATTCTAACTCAGGCAATTTAAAGAAATTAGCTCCAAGATAAATGAAATTTCATAATAACAACAAACTTATCTTATCCTATGTTGTCAACTTCGCTAATATTTATTCTATGACTAATATACTGATGGAATGCGGACCAATATACACAATTAATTGATTCGTGAAAATGTTTTAGTAAATACAACTCATACTTTGAAAATCTCCTGATAAATTCACTATTGAACACACGTAGTACGTCACTGGTGGCCAAGGGCCAATGTATCTGTGAATGGCCAAGAGCGAATGTATGCAGCGAATGTGATTATACAGTATTACCAATGACAATTCCCGAAAAAGAAAAAAATATTTACAAACCGAGCCAAGCTATTTTTCGTAACTCACATGCATCAGTACCCAAATAAGGGGCAAATGCACGAGCGTAGAGACACTGTAAAAATGCATGGGAGCGCCCGTTGCGAAGGTTACCAAATTACCTTTACACGTATTTCCTTCCAACCTTAGCCTGATAACATGTTTGCATGTTTTTTTATTTTTATTTTTTATTTAGTTTTTCTTTTCTTTTGTTGGAAAAGCTTCATTCGGAAACATAACATTTACGTATGTCATATAATTATGCAAAGTATGTTTAGCCCCTTGAAATGAAATGTGAGATCAAGCACGTTTTACGTAGAATCAAAACCAATCAGAAGTGAAAAAAGTACACCATGCACACTGTGAATCTTCCGTCACGGAGATGAAACTTAATTTCTTCTTGCATCAGGTGGTTATTTCTTTTGTAAACCTAAACGCTCGATACAAAACAAAACACACCTGGCCTCACGAGTTCAGTCTCCAAGAACACAGCTTCAACCTGAAAGTAATAAAGGTCACAAAGAAAATATAATTTCCCGAGCATGATACAGGTGCTGGCTGATATATAAGAATAGTTGAATAAGAAATTTGTTTTCAAATATTTTTTCACCCATAAGATATATCTAATTTTCGTACTGCACGAAAAAATGCAACGTATCATAATATTAAAATCAAATTAATGACGCAAATTATTCTAGCAAGTCTGTTTGGAGGTAATATCCATCAATCGATTAAGTTCGAAATTTCTAAACAGAATTACTAGATAGACTCGAACTATATCTCATTAGAACTATGAGTTTTTAAAAATTAGCTATATTTAAAATGACTCATTAACTAGTAGACACAGTAACATTAGCAACCACGGCGAGCTGTAACAGAATACAAACAAAATTCAATCAAAATAATACAACTTTGTAATTACTTCTATAAATTGCAGAACACAATCTGAAATACTCATAGTTTGATTTCCTGGCTCCACTGCAGACATCAGTTATGCAAATGAACTATCTACGATTTTGAACATACAATTAGCTGACAAATCAGAAAAATGAAAGCACAATCATTTCGTCTCCTTCCAGAGCATGCAATTGTAACACACCGAAGACGCGGGTCTCGAGGAGGGAATAATATCGCCATAACTAACAAGTTGATATAGTATATTTTCATCAGTGCCACGAGACGCGAGATTTATGACGTGACTACCAAGAGTTCGGGTTTCATCGAGAGATCGCGCGTTTCCTGCCAGGCGGATGCCGGAATTTTGTTGGCTGGTGCCACGAAGCGTCATGAGTGAGTTAGCTGCCCCTGCCGGGATCGGGTTCCAAGGTCGATTAATCTCCATGTGGTTTCTCTCCTCACTTACAGGCGAATGCTGGATTAGCATGCTACACAATGGGCCACAAACCGCACGTGATCCTTCCTTTAGCGTCCTTTTTCCACCCGAGTCCCCTCCTGAGGGCCGAGCGAAGAGCTCATCCCATCTACATATAGTCCAACCCCCATCGATCAAAGAAAATCTCCGACAAGCGTGGCAGATCGGACATGAAGCTGAGAAGCCATGCCACCTCGAGACGCCGCATGTGTGTAGTGGGATTACAGAAAAAATAGAGATAAAAAGGGTATTTTTCAAGAGAGAAACTTTTCAACGTGAATTCATCACAATCGTTACGATACTCTCGGAACACACTCTCGCCAAACAGCACATCATATACTCAAATTCATTGTCGAAGTTTCGAATGCTCTTCAATACGCGACTTTCTTAAGCAGATCGATAACAAACCGTCAAATATTCGGCCGAGTGGCCACAGGGGGAAATCTATCGTTTTGATTCATTAGTGCTTTCAGGCACGGCAATGGCTAACTTCGTTAGTCCCGTAATTTGTGCATGTTTTATCGCGGGAGGTGGCTGTGATCTTCCCCCACTGGATGGCGAGATCCGGCGCAGACCTACACGTCAGCTAACGGGATTTTCCCCACGGAGATATCTCCCACCAGCAGGGCATCGCCCCAGTCGGAACTACCACCAAGCACCTAATATGTGGTAGAGTATTGCACGTAAATGTGTGTGTGAAAGTAAGTAAGGGGTGAAGATGGGACACGAAAGAGGAAAAGGAAGATCGCGCGCAGACCGTGACACATTTGTTACGGTATGCTCCCGCATTCGCCCGGTGTTGATCGGAAAAAACATGGAAAACCACAGATCAAAGCACCCGGTCGCTAGAATTCCCTTCCAGACAGCGGCTCAATTCCACCTAGCTATGTAGCTAGTGCCAAAAATCCCGCCACACCGTCGGGACACGGACCATAAAACCAGTCGGTCAGAAGCACTGCAGTGACATCAATCGATGCTCTGAGCCAACTAAGCCGGAACCTTGATCGTGGATCTTTGCGAGATGGCGTTGCGAAGCACTGCGCCCCATCCACGGCATGGCCGCGCCCCCGCAACCCGCCAGCTGCCAGGCGGCGGCTACGTAGCCCGGCCGGGGGAGCCGTGTCGCCCGAGACGCATCTCCCCCACCCCACCCCCGCCTCCGCCTCCGCCCACGGCGAACGGTGCCTCCGCAGCCATTTGCATCGCGCCCCGGCCGCTTCGCCTCCCCCGCACGCGCCAGCTTTCATCGCTACTTTCCCTGCGATTACGACAGCATCTGGCATGGCAGCGACCTGCCGCAGCCTTGCCTCGGATATTCATAAGAAAAAACAAGGGTATGTCCAAACTATAAAATACCGATACATAGTTGTTTGTTTTCTACTTTTTCGCCTAACGAATTCTTCGTAAGAAAAGAAAGTTATGCAATCGTGCGTCTGATAACGGCGAATTGCCAGAAAAACTCTTATAGTTGGGCTGTTTTTTTTTCATGTCTCCAGTCTCATGTCTCCATATTTTCATGTCTCCATACCTCCAGTACCCGAAATAACATTGTTTCAATATTCACGGAGAAATAATTACTCCGTAATTTTATTTAAATCGTTGCCACGATTAATTTGTACTGCATAAACGACTCATATACACGAAAGAGTTTATAATTATAATTCTAATTATCTTAAATACATGTATTACATTCACATGTACATTCTAAATGATTAAAAACGCATAAATATAGATCCCATTTGTAACTGTCTCGGCCTCTATTCATATGCTGAAGATTCATACCGACGACATATGCAGCCGTGTTTAAATACATATTCACTTCTCATTTTAAATGCAGACAAGGAAGCTCAATTATTGCGCCAAAATAAAAAAAAATGCTTTAGAACACGCACATACACTTGCATATTTGTCACTGCTGGTTGTGTCATATGTAACGAGACTTGTACTAATAACAAAGAACCCTATAATTAATCATCGTTTATTAAGGACTTGGTCACAACGCTTAACATTGGGTCTCATAGTAAAGAAAGTATTTTTTTCTTTTGTACAATTATCAAGGACTATAAAATGAATGTGATCTACTTTATCCTCCATATATAAGGAATTATGAATTATATTTTAGTGAAGAATTCTTATTGCAATTAACAAACAGACCATTCCCACTCCCACCATCAAGGAGAAATAATTTGAAGAAACCGCTGGTAATTCGATATGTTTACTAAATCTGTTAACATTTGTACTTTTTTTTCAAATGAAATAGATTCTCTACTTAAATACATTTTTAAGTCATTGTAACTAATTGCAGAGGCAGTAAGAATTGTTTCCGTTCCGTTCTGATTACGTCTGGAGTCCACCGCAATATTCAGTGAGTGTTCTGTCTCTTTCATTATTTGAAAAATATACTAATCTCCGTTGTGGTCGTGGATGGACGAGTATATGGGTATATGGCTCTCAGCCATGTGCCAACCAAGCGCAACCGAACCCTTGAGTACAGGTCCAGGGTCGTTAAATTGCTTCAAGATACGAAGTACAGACGTGCACTGTGTATTCTGCAGAGAGATTTCCACCACCCGTCCAGAACGGATATACGTTATGTTCCAGTTGCTGTCGTGGATTGTCGTACATTGCAGAGAAATCTCAAGAGTTTTCTATTTTCAATGTACACGCGTAACTGTCACATATATCATTCGTGAACGGTGAACTAAAGACGCGTTGCGATTAGTGGGGCAAACAACTTTTCAAAACGTTATGTATGTCATCGTGGAAAGACATTCCAGACATTTGTAGCGATTATTAGCGAAACATTCGAGTATTTCGTTCTTGCTAGCGTGTGATACTCATCTGAACGTATTAAAAACTATAGCATTCAACCTTAGCATTTCCCCTACTCGTGACAGCTATCACGACGCGGCAAATATTAAATTCGTCTTTGAAATTCAATCCACGACATCCCGAGGAGATACACGGAAGGATGCAAATACATCTCACTAAATATTTCCGATCAGCATTTTTCTTTCTACGGCAATTCACTAAACCGCGTTTGAAAATCGCGAAAATCCTACAATCGCGAAATAATTAATCAAAATATTTCTATTATTCTAATAGGTGAGGAAATCCCCCCCCCGCACTGAGTTAAATTAGGGCCTCCTATTAAAAATTGCATTGATGTTGGTAGCAATCACATCTCTGGAAAACAAATGAAGGGACAACACGTTCAGCATCTGTCATGATTGTGGTTATTATGACGTTTTCTTTTGTTAGAAGCTGCAGTTCGTTCTACCAACTTCTGTTGCCAACAATCTTATCAGCAAGGCATCAGGTAATATACTCGCGCGCGCGCGTGTGTATATATATATATATATATATATATATATATATATATATATATATATATATATATATATATATATATATATGTGTGTGTGTGTGTGTGTGTGTGTGTGTGTGTGTGTGTGTGTGTATTTGTTTGTGTGCGCGCGCATGCGCGCGGCTACGAAGCTTTCTATAATATATAAACTTCCTATTTACATAGTAAATAGGCATTTCGGTATCGAACGATATTAATAAAACTGACGAAACACTAAGGAGGCATAGTACACTGCTGAATCATTATACGCGCTGACGACGGCAATGTGGAGTGAAAAGCACTTCTCGTCGACTGCAATGCCCCTTTACACTTCCTCTGTTACGGCTACAGCGTCGTCAAATTTTTCATTCCCATTCTTTGTGATCGATTTTGAAGTATTGCAAAAAATGTTTCGGTAATAGATGACATCGTTATTCCTCATCACATTTCTTAATCTTCCCTCCGCGGGAACTACATCGAACGAATTAACTTGAAAAACTAATGCCGTACGAGTTTCAATAGGCAACCCGCCGAACATTTAAAGAGTTAAAGCGTCGATCCACGTGAATATTTATCGTATCTTAGTATTCAAGTACGAGTATAAAGGGAAGTGCTGTTCAATAACAAATTATTTCTCAAAATTACTGCCACACGAAGAACACAATTATGGTGTTTCGAATTTCAAAACACGTTTTTATACGCAGTACAATCGGCTTGATGAAAATAATTCTACATTTCAAACATGTAAATAATTCAACAAAACCAATAAATAAATCTACACTATTGGCCCGCAAACAACAGCAAAAATGCTTCTGAACAAAACAACACAAAATGGGTTTCCAAAGATTAGTACGCACACTGCTCGAGAACAACAAATAACATTATCTCGTATAACATTGAGGGGGAAAAGAAGTCTTCATGAATACTGCAAAATCTTAGCATAGTATATGCATAGTACAACAGTTCTTTACATTCCAAGATCACAGAAATTGCTGTTCCACAACGCAGGAAATGAATAGCAAATAATTAATGGCGAGCAGTCTCTTCCTTCGTGTCTTGCGGTCGCATGAAGTCAGCTGTGCCATATACAGAGACGCACTGAGTATGAGAATTCAGTGGGTACGAGCAGTATGAGCAGATGCGGAATAACAATCAAATATTTGCATTTTCAGATAAAATGGGAATTGTTTCATTGTTTTTTGAGTATTTCCCGGCTATCTAGGTTTCTAAAGAAACCACAGAGATATATCGCACGGCCAGAGGATTAATACTTTTCTTTCAATTTCTGTACACATTGGAAATTAGTAATATATATATAAAACCGACAGTAGATATTTCATATTAAAGATGAAATGAATATAATAACAAAATTTTCGGACACGTAAATATACACAGGAATAGCTTAAAAGGAACTGATAATGAAGTGTAATTGAGTTGATACAAGAAAAGACGGAATAATTAATAAACAGTGCCCACATTTTTCCTCTTTGTGGCAATCAAAGTAAGAAATTGAAAAAGGAGTAATTTCCACTTCTTTGTGAAACAATTAATGACTCATTACTGAGCACAATAAATCAAGAAACACATTCTGAAAACAATATTTGCCCTGAAAACTTTACAATAATAGCAATGAAAACAAACCAACAAAACTAGAAATAGGGAACCTTTGAAACAAAATTTGATTACTTGCAAAATGAATTTAATAATCGTGAGCAGTTTTTTTTAATTAAAAATGGTAATGTGTGCAGCGCAACATTCTAGTCTTCTCTTAACATTTGGAAAATTCCTCCTAAGAAATATAAGGAAAATAGTAAGGAACATGCCTCACGATATTCTTTACATATAAAAAAATTCTCCAATTGATAGGATAAGTTTAATATTCACAGCTATTCTGACTTAGATTTGATAATTCTTAAAGACGAATATTGAATTCGATTCCGAATGTTTCTAACAATATGAACTAATACCCCACTCTCATAGCTAAAATCTCTACATGTGTTACTAATAAAAATATAATAAGAGTTATCTATATATTGATTGTACTTGCGTGCTCGAGGTTTTCACGATTGTTTATACTGGGAATCTGATGCCCATACGTAAACGAGAGATTGTGAGGATGGTCACAATTTCGTGTTGCATTCGGTCTTTCTTATCAAGCATACTGGAAAATCTCACTTGACTGATTACAAATTCCTGTAGACGAGAAATACAAACTGAAATCTACGTAAATCAATTTTGAACACCCTGGTTAACATTCAAATCTTCTCTCACGGCGAAAATTGATTTGCACATGATTGGATAAATGTTAATTGAGCAATTTAAATTGTTTGTGGAAATGTTTTTTTTTTCTTGTTTCTCCATTAACCCTGAATTTATAATTCACAAAGAATACACCTGCACAGGTTAAATGTTAAAATGTGCTTAAATGAGAAGTGGATTTTTGTCGTGGACTAATGATTTATGTATATACAAAAATTACTTACAATGTATACAATTCATTTCCAATCACAGAAACACTCAATAGTGAATGTCGCAGGGTTCAAATGCTCCCACGAATCGTTTTTGAGACTGTAGGTCTGTAGTCCACCAATCGGAATAAACAACTTTGTACAATGTATTTTGCTTCTTGAGGAGTCAATTCAATCTGCTGCTTGTTTATCAATCATACGTTCATAACTGCGTCTATATTTTTATCAGTTAAGAGTGTTTTCTAACAAGACTGGTATTGCTGTTCAATTTAATGACTATTTGCGTGCTCGAGGTCAACTTCTGCCTCAACATTCAAATAATCAAATCCGAAATAAACTATAAAGAAAAGAAAACTTTAGAACGTTAAATAAAAATAAAGGACAATTAAAAGTGTTCAAAATCGATTGAAATACTGATGATTAATAGCAAGAGGGAAAATGACGCTAACAAAATTTATTCCCTTTTTTATCGCTTACACGACGACTTTCTTTTTCATTCGCCGATTGGACGCGGTGCCTCGTGGGAGTTGAAGTGGAGTCGCGCACAAATATTCATACCGGCTGCCGCTCCCCGGGCGGAGGGCGGTTGCCGACCTCTCCGAACGACCCGGGAACGAAAAAGCTCGCCGGCGCGCAGAGAAGGGTGGAGGGGGGCTGCGCCTGAGCAAGCAGAGGAAATGGAAGGGAAACCGTAGAACGCAATTAGAGATCCGTCCAAAGTTTCCGACGCTCATCTTCGATACGACGCGCGCGGGTCAACACGTGCGGTTCGCTGGTCGCAATAGTCTCGCGCGCGCGCGTCCTTCACTCGGCCTGGCTTAAAGGGAGACAACGCAAAGGACGGCGGAGCGTCGGGGGCGGAGAGAGGTTGGAGCGTGGAAGTCGCGCGACGCGTTCCGACACCTAAATACCCTCTTGCGGCGGAAAGAGAAGAAGTATGCGAATTTACAGCGGGATTCCGCAGTCGCTTCACGTCGTCCTACGAATCTGGACGTTCGCTTGGAATTTTCGAGCTGATGGCGAGACGTCACAACATACATATCATTCACTCGACTGTCGTGGATAGTCAGAACGAAAAAAAAAAAAGAAAAAACTGAAATCCGGTAAGGAAGTATGTGCATTAAAATCAAGTATTAAACGTGTTTAATTACATTTTCATTTGTATTAGAAAATATAAAGTAGAGAAATATGAAATTTTGTCAATGTTTTGGTCACCTGATTAATTTTTTCTGATGAATCGGTGTCCGAGTACTCTGAAAATCACGATTGGTACGGATAAATTAGTCAAATGTGGTTCAGAAGATCAGAGATATAACTAGTGGTGCTACAGAATGGAACAGACTTTCTCGTATTAGTTTTCTATTTTCTTTGGTTTCTCTGGGCTAGCTATTCGGACTTGCCACATACTCTTGCTGGCCTATCACCGTCCAAAGTACATTTTTTTGACATTATATATTTCTGTTTCCTCTTAGTAGAACCGAAATATTAATTTAAGAATATCAAAGAAGAGTAAAACCTCGTCCTAAATTGCCACTTTCATTGAAAAATTTGCAGCCGCTTTTACGAAAATGGCGTTTAAGCGCTACTGTAATTACGAAATTTGAAGCTCTTTTTCAAAGAAAATGAGTTTTCGAAACACTTCAATAGATGTCATTTGAAGAACTTCCAATCACAAATGCAATAGTGTTTACAAATCGCTGGAAATGTCCATCTTCATGGCGTGGGAGATATTTAAAAAAAGTGTAATTTTAAAAAAAACAAAAGGATACCGTAAAATTAACTTTATGACATTAATTAGTGCAATTAGCCCTATCCGTTGAAAAAGTTTGAAGAAAAAATTTGGAGCCATTTTTGAGAAAATGGCGCTTGAGTGTTTCTGAAATGTGGAATTTTGATCTTTTAACAGAATATTGTTGAGTTTTCGAGAAACTTTACGACATTATTTAAAGAACATGAACTGATAAATACAATAATGTCAACAAATCGTAACTAATATAAATATTAACGACGTGAGAGACAAGTAAAAACTAGTGGTGCTGCCACAGAACATACTTTCTCGCATTGGTTGTAAATGCTCCGCAATATTATACTTTTACATATGTCTGCTGGTTATTGAGATTGGGTCACAAGAAAGAAAACACGCATTTTACATTGCCGACGTTTCGGCCGTATATTTGGCCTTCATCAGGGCTAGAGAACAGGTAAAATATTTATATACAAAGATATGTACAGTACATCACTTATATCTATAGTTGCAGTTGAACAATTGATTATGACCAATTATTCTGGATTATGACCAAAACTCAAACGTTTTCAATTTTCGAAAATTCACAGTTAACCGTGAATAACAGACTTATGTCACCTTTATAAGTGTATTTTATTCTATTCTTACAAGAAATTTAAAGAAAAGTTTGGAGCAGTTTTTGAGAAAATTTTGAAAATGTTCGGGAGGTTCCATGTTCCCCAATTTTAAAGAATGTTTTTCAAAATTCCAAAGCTTCAACTAGAGCCAGATGGACCATTGTTTCTTGAATTTGGAAAAGATCCTACGTATGGTTCAGGCGCTACTAGTGTTCACAGACGGACAGCCAGACGGACGGACGTTTTGGCGTCAATTGACTTTTCGGTATCATGGACCCATAAAACAGAAGTGTTAGAGGATTCTTTTTTTTAATTTAACCATTGGATATATCCACTTTTTTGTTATCAGGGCACGGCAATGGATTTTTTTGCCGAAAATCTGCCGTTTTTTTGCGCAGGATTACATAACTTTCTCTATACTACGTATATTACTCCGTAAAAACTGTAGGATTTTACCCAGTGATACCTATTAGAATTTTACTTAATGATATCTACGCTTCAAATTAGAATTCAACTAAGAAAACGTGCTCAAGCGTGCTCAAACTCAAGAAAGCGTGCGCAGATGATTTCTCCCCTATACGTCACATACAGTTTTTTACTGTTTTTGACTAAATGAATATCTAAAACTATCACTATACGCAAGATACATGGCTACCACAGACAAAAAACTCCAGCTCACGGTAAACCTTATATTTTACTCATTTATGGTTTAACCTGCTCTCATATAACTATCGCAGCCTGCCTCAAACGTTGAACATCCAAAATGAGAACGACATTAATCGATTTCTGTGGAAGATAATCAGGTTGCGCTACAACAGTACAATTTCTGGCATTATTTGTAAATTTTGTAATTTTCGAAAATTCACAGTTCAACGAAAAAGAGGCCTGTACCTCTTTTAAAGCTTCGTTTATTCTATCCGAGGACGGTATTGAACGTAAAAATTTGGGTCGTTTTTGAAAAAATTATTTTTTATTCAAGCAAAAAGTATGCGAAAATTACTCGTTTTATAAAAATATTGGTTTCAAACTCACTTTTAAAGTGGAATATCAATTTTGGAGAAAATTCGCTGAACGATTTAGACGCTAGCGTTGACCCCTGACAGACGCTTAGTCGTCAGTCCATTTTTCGGTATCAGGAACAAACAAAACATGGATTCTGACTACCCAACGTGTTAGAAGAAGTAGTAATTTGCTATATATTGGAGCAAGATTTCAATACTCATGTCCGGCAATATGTTTTACTGTTACTACTTTATTAACAATTTGCCGGTTGCGTCTTCTTGCGAAATAAAGCGAGACACTAAACATTATACATTTCCTTATCTAAACATAGAACATCTATTTAAACAACTCATCTTTAGAAAATATATCAAAGCAAAAATCTCTATCAATATTGTTCTTTTGCATTTCTTGCACTTTTCGAAAATGTAAACGGTTCGCCGAAAATGGAACAGGAGAAAATGGGCCATTTTTAAACGTTCTTTTCCCAGAGAGAAAAAATGAAAAAAAAAGTTGTTTTTGAGACAATTGTTTAAAATTTGCCTCTATTTCATGCAAAACTACTCGTACGTTGAAGAATTGGTCAAGTACAAGAATTGTTCATGTACCTTATTTAAAGACCTGTCTTTGAAAAATAGATTTCATGAAGATCTCTAGGTTCAATATTGACGTCGTCGTACAAAGATTGCAAGAAATAGAACTTTTACAAATTTTTTTCGAAAATATAGAGTTCAACGAAAAAGAGACAATTTTTTAATTATTTAAAAAATTGCAGCCCTTTTTGAGAAAATTTTGAATATGTTAAGGCATGGGGTAATTTGTCCTCCCCCAATTTCCGGGGCCACAATTTCGGCCAGATCGATTCGGAAATACCACTTATGGAGAAAAATCGTCTGAACTGTTTAGGGGCAAAAGGTGACCCGAGACAAGACAAACTAACGGACGTGCGGACACACAGTCGTCAACCAATTTTTTCATATCAAGGGCCCACAAATCATTGAATCTGACTACACAATATGTTGAAGTAATTTACAACATACAGAAACAAGATTTATTCACTTTTTCGATATCACGGAACACAATACGAGCTTTTCTCTCGAAAAGTCCTCGTTTTCTGCTGCAGCATTACAATTCTTTCTCTATACTACATAAGTAGTATGTGACGCAGTAAAATGATCTAACAAAAGATAACACAACAACGTCATTTAAAGTCGATATGAATTTATCTAACTATTTCTACGGTAAGAACTATCCGATTATTCTCATACACCGTTAAAATTCAGCTGAAAATTTCATCCATTGCGAATTCCAAATGAAGTTGTCGATCGAAGAAACCTGATGACTTGAGCTTTGTAACATTAAAAAAATACAATTTAATTCACTCTGCAACAGTAATGGCCATACCGTACCGGCCAAAGTGTTGAGAGACACGAGTTGTTTACTCCGCAGGTCTTCAGATTCGCATTCTTCTGCCTCGCTTCGCTGGCCTTGGCATTCTACGCGCGCATCGCATCCCTCTTCTGAAGTAACTGAAACCTCGAGTAGACCTATTAGCAGAAAACCGGTCTATGACGTGACGCAACGGCAGAGGATTCCTCGCTTATAGGGAAAGAGACAGGAACGAATGCACAGAGGTATCTTTCCAGAACGTTCACACATATTTTATTTATGATTGGTCGCTTTTCCTTGTTTTTGTTATGCCATAGAGCAGCCCATCTTAAGAAATTGACGTTTGGAAGATATAAAAGTTCTTACTTGAAAAACTCGCATCTACATTCACTGTCAAAACGATAAAGGCTACTTCTGCATCTAGAATTAAAAACGTACCATCTTCCTAGTTAAATGATGGACCCTGCTAGACCTTGGAGAAGATTCAGATTAGTACCAACAAGCATAGATCATATGAGAATGAACAGATCAAAATGATTTAACTCCAAGACAAAATATAATTTGAAGTCATCATGTCTCAGAAATTAAGATTTTCTTACTATTTTCTGCATTTTTGAAATTAATTGAAATTCTCTTACGGCACATCTTTGGGGTAGCTTTAGAAAATTTGAAGATTTAGACATCGCTGCAAACTAAAGTTTAGAGGATTTCGTTTTGATCTGATACTCCATACATGCAATGATAACGTTATTCTTACACGAAATTACACGAATACAGTTAAATGAAACATTTACATCAGAATCATAAAGAGAAGATGATTCTGGGTTTGTATGTATCGGCAATGACGCGAACGTGGTTCCACGAAACCAAACGTGCAATTCTGTATTCGCACGTCTCCCTGATCCACAATCTTGGGGGCATTCAAGCTTGAAGCCGGCGAAAGTGAAGATGTGCCACTGGCGCGAGCTCTGATGCGGAGCAGCGACGACACCATCGCCGCCGCGTGGAGAACATGGAGCCTGCGCCAGAGGAAAGGGGGAGCGCTCGGCGAGGGTGGAGCGAGGGCGGCGCAGGGGGCGGCGCGGGGGCGGGCCGGGGTCGAATGGGGCGGGGAGGACACCCTCGCGAGCGAGGCCACGCTCATTAGCCTCGGATCCCGGGCCCCCCTCCCCCCACTCCGCTGGATGCTGCTGCAGGACCCCCGCTGCCAACGAGGCTGCCGACGACCGCCCGCTGGCGCGCCCCGCGCCGCCCCGGTCCCGCCGGCGCCGCCCCCCGCAGCCACGCGACGGTCTGCAGAACGAACCCCGCGCGCCCACCCGGCGCGGCTCCCTATTCAGCACGAGACGTCCGTAAAGAACTAACTAACAGGCCGGCAAGCAGCGGGGGGCCGCCAACGACGCAATCACGCATGCAATGGACCTCCCGACAAATACTCATTTTGAAGGAGCTCATTCGTCTTGTGCTTGGACGCATTCATGGGCGTCAATTTTCCTGACGCAGAAAGACTAATCCAATCGGTAAGCAAGCTTAAAACCGCTAATGAAATGCTTATTACAGACTAAAATATTATAATTAAAATTAGAATCATTATTGAGCAGAACGTCCGCATTATCCTAGCAAACATAACCTCATTATTGGGTGTGTGAATAGTTTTTCATCACAATAACTACAGAATAGGGAAAGCCCAAACAGCTTCAAATCATCTAATAATCTTCACCTGTACGAAGCTTTCTTGTATGATAAGATTTTATCTACCGTTATCGCGTCTTTGGCCACGAAGTTTTAAAGCATGCCAACTTTTTCAATCGTTTATTCCGTCGAGGGCTCCAATTCCGCTTGTCATTTCCCCAGCTGAACTCCAATCTGTATTGATATTTTCGATCCGCAATTCCCACCATAATCTGCACATAAACATTGCAATCTGCTATCAAAATGTCTGTGGCTAAATTGCCGTCTGCTACTCTGGTATTAATGCTGTTGTAATACCCTCAATTAAAGGCAATTCAGTCCGAACATAGCCATCGTGCCGGCATAGATTGTGACAGGTAGTGCTTTCTTGTAAATGCACCAACAACCACCACCTATCAATTTCCCCCATCATTTCTGTTGCAACGAAAGAAAAATGCAGAGTTTTATAAAAAATTCTTCAACCAAAGACATCAAATGTACTACTTCAAAGTACTTCGGAGTAGTTGAACATGCATGTAGCACGTAGGCAAAGCGTCCACGAGCATCGCTGTAGTTCTCCGTAGGACACATCAAACATGGATAGGACAGCAGGACCGGCACGCAATTCCTATCGAACTTTCGAAAAACTTAGTCACGGACGATACCCCCGATTTCCACATGTATAGTTCACATGGAAGGTCGGAATAAGAACTTGATAGCCAATCGCCGAATCGTTCATTCGTGGACCTGAAATATTTACTAGCCATCTTGCGCGGATTCTTGAGGATGTAAAATGAGGAAATGAAAGACCTCTCCCTTTACATAGTTCTGCAGGTCCTTTGTTTATACGTTCGAAGAGGTATTGATGTATTCTCTAATGAAATGTAATAAGTACTAAACTCATTTTCAACTGAACATTATATTCAATCTAATTAATTGCAACAGGAAAAAAATACACTAATCCGACAGGAAATTTTCATTCAATACGAAAGAAAGAACGTAAATTGATGCCACAGAAAAAAAAACTAAATAGGATTACAAATACACAGCTAGAATATTCAAAACATGCACTGATATCTATGTTGAATACAATGAATAACACCAGTTGTGACTATCCTTTTGAAAGTAACTTTCTGGAACAATGGGAAAGCGCGTTGTTTGAAGAAAATTCTTATTCAAGTCACGCAACTATTGAATTTAATACATGATTGCAATGCATTGCAATGTATATATTTCTACAAAATTGAGGGTTTCTATGCATAATAAAAAGATGGGATTAGCACAAATCATTCCACGTTTATGTGTTTGACGAACGATTTTATGGAAATTAAATAACATAATAATCGAATAATGTTGAAAATGTTTCTCCAAGGTACCCCAATACGAGAGAGAATAATTTACATTAAATAGGAAGTATATTAGATCCACAAACAGAAACTAATGTCAATAATGAGAGAAATATATTTGTGTTTATCATTCGGTATTGAAAGATTACAATTTCGTGGATTATTCAACATAAGTATTTTTCTAATTATTTATAAGCTCGGGCAAGATTTATTCGAGATTAACGCAATATTCGTTGCGTTTTAGACAAATTTCTTACCCCTCTACTAAGTTCATTTTGAAAGGAACATTGATTTCCTAGATATATGCCGGGTTTTTTGCCTCATTTTGATATGGCAAATTTGGCTGTGTGTTAACTTGTGTTAGATATTTATTACAAAAATTGTAAATTATTTATGTTTCTAATATTTTGTAATGTGTTACAATCTAAATTGTGAGCAGAAGTTGTTAATGTTTTTACTCCCGAATTCAAACGTGCAGTTTTTTTTTCAAAATACGTTATCTTCGATTTTTACTTTCTCGTATACATACGTATACACGGGAGTAATATACGTAGTATAGAGGAAGTTATGAAATGCTGAGGAAAATCAATTTCGAGATTTCAACGGAAATACATGTTTTGGGGTCCCCTGATACCGAAAAAGTAGGTTTTTTTTCTTTCTTTTTTTTTTTCTTTTCAAAAAGTCCGTCCGTCTGTCGTATGTGAACTAACCTACCGCGTACGATCTTTTCCAAATTGAAGAAACCCCTGTCCATCTGGCTCTAGTTGAAGCTTTGAAATTTTGAAAAACATTCTTTAAAATTTGGGGGTACTTTACATGAAACCCCCCGGACATTTTCAAAATTTTCTCAAAAACCGCTACAAATTTTTTCTTTAAATTTCTTGTACGAATAGAGAAAAAAACACACAAATGTGACACAGGTCCGATTTTCACGGTTAACTCTGAATTTTCGAAAATTGCAAAAGTTTGAATTTTTTCGGCGTCTTCCTGCAACTACAAAATTGAAGACAGAGATTTTTCCTTCAAATGTAATTTGTTGTCCATAAATAGTTCCTTCATTAAGGTCATGTACATTTTTGAAAATTTTAGTCTATTTTCGTGCAATAGTGCGTACTACATTTGCAATTTTAAAAAATTACAAAAACAAGATTTTCTCAAAAACGCCTCCAAATTTTGTCTTCACATTTTTCATAGGGGTAGTGCCAAACGACCCCTATGCGATTACATAAACGCCATACTGATCTATTCTTTTCTTTTTGTAAAAGTTACAAAATTGTAATTTTTTTAACTTGTCTCTCAAGTCGGCAATATTTACATTAGAGGCGATTTCTTCACATTATATTTACGAGTGCATGTGCTTTTAACACATGTCAAAGAAAGTTTCTCGAAAACTCGACAGTTTTCAGAGAACATGAGCTCAAATTTCCGCATTTTCAGAAATGCTCAAATGCCATTTTCTACAAAATGGCTCCAAATTTTTTCTTCAACTTTTTCCAACGGATAGTGGTAATGGCACTGTTTAATATGACGTAAAGTTTATTTTGGTGTATTCTTTTGTTTTTTTTCAAAAATTACACAAATGTACACATATCTCTCACGCTTAATATGCACATTTCCATCGATTTGAAAACATTATTACATTTGTAAGTGGAAGTGCTTCTAATGACTTCAAATGAAGTTTTTCGAAAACTAAATAGATTCCTGTGAAAAAGAGCTTCAAATTTCATATTATTAGTAATGCTTAGTCGCCATTTTCTTAAAAACGGCTTTGCATTTTTCAATTGAAATTTCTATTTAGGGCGAGGTTTTACTCTTCTTTAATATTCTTGAAGTAATATTTCGGTGCTACTATTAAGAAACCGAAAAGTTGAGAAAGTGTAAAAAAATGCACTTTGGGCGACGATCGATGGTAGATGACCAGAAAATGCAGCAAGACCTTAAAGCCAGTCCACACCAAGGAAATTAGAAAACTTTACTACGAGAAAGTCTGTGCCATTATGTAGCATCTCTACTTTCATATTTTTTCTTCCGAATGCACAATAATATTAATTAATTCTATCCGATGCCGACCTGGATGGCTGAGGTGGCTAAGAGCGAGTACCGACTCAGCGCTTCGGTCCGAAGGGTCGCGGGTTCGAGTCCCGCCTTGGGCATGGCTGTTTGTCCCTTGACTTTGTGTGTGTTGTCGCGGAGGGTCTCGCGTTCTGCTGACCCCAGATCAGAGGAGCCCGCAAGAGTGTTTGTCTAGTGTATGGTCGAATATGCGTCCCTTCGGGACGTAAAGGGCAACCGGCTGTCGGCTGGATAAAAGCCCTAGAAAAAAAATTCTATCCGATTCCACAAAATACATAATTATTATCAATAATGAACATTTGCACAATTTGTTGTTTTACGCTTGCCTGCCTCTGCGACACATCAAATACCCCATGTAGTGAAAAAATAAATTGCTCGTGATATTCCCGTCAAGTAAATAACTCAACCCGACCTATCACCAACATAATCAGTATCGCATCCACGCCCATAAAAAATGAACACGACAGAAAAGTAGTAATCCATTCGCTCTCGCCCCTTCGCGCAAGACATGGACACTGAGTAACCGGGCAGCCCAGACCGCGTCCTGAAAACATGCGCTCTCTGTGCTTGCACGGTACTACTCCGTAACAGTAACAGATTCATCCGTCTTGAAGCGGCGAGATACCAAAAAAAAAAAGCGCGCAAACACAGGAGGCCCGATCAATCCGGAGACACGGAGCAGGCCTCCGGGGGAGGAAATGGTCGATTTCCATTTCCTGTTTCATTTGGCGCAGCGACGGTCCTCGATGATCGATGTTCTTCAAACGCCACGTACCTCCCGTGCGTCAATGAGTGGGGATTGCGCCCCTCGCCCTCACCCTCGCCCTCGCCCCCGCCCCCGCCCCCGCCGCAGTTCCCCCACTCTCCCCCCCGGAACCACGCACGGCCCCTCGCAACAGCCACACCGGCCTGGGTTTCCCCCACAAACATTTCCTCGATAAGTTACAGAACACTTACGTTGCCACCATGGCCACTGTCCGCGCCGCCACCCAAATACATGGCAACTTCGACGAATTTCACCAATACAAAACATTTATAATAATGACTGCTATTATATAAATTATATTTTATTTCGGCTCATTAGTTAAGTGCAGTCCGAAGTGAAAACCTTGATAATTCCATTATAACATAAATCTCTTTTTTTTTTTAGAATAACAAAATAATTTAAATAACCTCTGAAATTCGAATTGGCTAACAGGCCTTTATTAATTGAAGTTTATGGAATGAAGAAACCCTTTTCTTTCTTTCCGGATTTCTTTCTATAATTCCAATACTTCTTGCTGTATTCTCTATCTTACTTCCGTCAATATATGAATACTTACTTTCTTCCCTACATTAATTTCAATGAAGTTCTTAGAGCGGATTTCAGTCGTTGCTCTGATTTAGGTGAAAAATATCCATGAAATAAATAGAGATTACTCTACATAGAATAATCCTATTTAAAAGTTATTAGTATTCAACACCTTGTACGGTTTACATTTTCAATACGAAAGTTTCTATTTCCATAATAAGAACAAAATGGGTGCCAAACATTAAACGTACGTCACAGAGTTTGAGGCTTTTCGGGCCTTGGCGTTTTATTTCCTGTTGGCAAAGCAATAAAAGGAGACTTAGTTCTTCAGCTACCCTTAAATTAAAGCTTCATCAACTTAAAAATAAGCTATATAACTTGGTAAAATCTACTCAGAGGCTTGGAGTAATTGAAGTTTTGCGGGAGAGAACCAGGAATCAATGAGGAATCTCATGATACCGCTACCTTTGGTAAGATGTCTCTTCAATCCATCAACCATCCATTCTAAAAAAATAATCCATAAAAAATATTAATCTATAACTCAAATATATTAAATTTGCTCAATTAATATCAGATTAACGTTATGTATTTTTCTGCGAGTAATGATGTACTGTCCTCAGTTATTTTCTGAAGCCATGAAATGACATGAATATTTTCATTATTTGAACCGCACGCTCAGAAAGGACCCCACAAGAGGGCGAGGAAGTTTGTTTAAAAAACTTTTGACGTACAATATCTAGCATTAAGAATTATAAGAGCAGATGCACGAATTACCGTATTATTTAAGAATGATGAAATCGATCATGTATTCAAATTTCCCCCTAAATTATGTCAATTTGCTATTTATTATTATACACAAAAATCTTCTTGCACAGAAAGCAAAATATACAATTTAAATGAACTGATTTACATCTACTTTTCTTTTTATCAGAGGTGTTATCTAAAATGTTCTACCACATAATTTGGGTGTCCTTCTGGTATTAGCTAATGTTTGAGGCTTCTAGTTTTTATACTTTCTGCTGTAAGTATTTTTAAATCTTGACGGGGGACATTTCTTATGTACCACAATGCACTGGTGGCTGATCTCAGAAGTTTAGCTTCAAATTATTGGAGATTTTATGAGTTTATGACGCTTGTTGGACTTCAAGTTCTATTCTGCAGGGTGGTTTGGTTTCATTGGGTACCATTGGTAATTGGTTTCATTGGGTACATTGTAATTGCTCATCGTAAAATATTAATTTTACTTTTCACGGTAATGAAGACTTAACCCACAAGTCAGTAAGTAGTATTTTACTTTGTCAAAATTCGATCTTTAAATAATTTCATGCTAAGTTTTTTAAAAATATCAGTAGATTTCGCATAGTTTTGAGTTATATCGTTACAATTTTGCACCTTAGGTGTGAGAATCATTGCTATATTATGAATTCATTGTAGAAGCTTAAGTATACAGTAACCAGGGTATTTGCTTAAGAATCAGGCTTTGGAATCTTAAGCGCAAGAATTTTAGCAAATATTTTTTTTTTTTAATTGTAACGGCACAATACACTGAATTAAATTGGCTCTACTCCTACCATAACTAGCAAAATGAGAGCTCAAACAAACATGTACACTGATAGTCTTGAAGGTCTAGATGGTCATGAAGCTACATTGATTGAAGGTCTAGCCAGTGAAGTGTTTCCTCTCGAAACTCTATCTGCCGGGGTCAGGTTAAGGATTTGTCCTCTGTAAGACCTGCCTGCTCGTTAACCAGGGTGTGGTCAATACAATTTGATGTACGGTTTGGAATATTGTTTCTAGGACTTTGAAAAGACGGTTTAACAGTAAGCCAGGTCGGATATTTTTGGGGTCTTTAACAAGTTTCCAAATCGGAATAACTTTGCATTTCAGTCACAATTGAGGAATCTGCTTTGTACTAACGCTTGTATTCATGAGATCCATGATCCACATTTTGGTGAAGGAAACAAACCTTTTTATTTGTTCCAACCTCACGTTGTCAATGTCAGCTGTTTTTTATCCTTCATTGAATACCTGGCAGCGATCATTTCTTTCATATCAAAAGGTATTCTTACACAATCCTTTCCAGGACGTCTTTCAAGAAGTCGTGGGCTCCTTTGTTTCTTTTATGTTTTTTCTTTTGTATTTCCGCCGGCCAATGAATGCGGTAGAATGACAAACGTTAATCATCGCTGCCATTACCATTCCTACCAACATCACAAAGCAGTAAAAACGCCGAATAGGCGCTGACAAGCCGGCCACTGCAGCGCCCTCAGCTCTCTCAACTCCATGTTCTTTGGAACCCCACACAGCGAGCAGGCAGCGGCAGCAGCAGTGCCATACCATATTGATCTGCTGAACGCAACCGGGTGGTCATCAGCCGGCCGGAAAGAACGGTTAATATCGCTGCTGTGAACGCTGGCAGGGGAGCTTTTGTAGTGTTATAAACGATGTCAGCGAGCGGGGTAATGAAAGAGAATTGGGCTCCAAACGAACGCTGGAGTGTTGTATCCTAGGTTCTGGAAGTACAATTGAAAGACGCTGGGAATACCAGAATACGGTGTGGTCGATAGCAAACGCAGCGAAAGAAAGCGGGGTGAGAAAGTAATGTAACTTCCAAAACACAGAGCGCAAAGAACAGAGAAAAGCAGGAGGGAGGTTTAATGCACAAACTTCGGTCGTTACAGAAGAAAGAAATATTTTAGCGAAGTATTGGTCGGATACACCAGTAAACCGTACCCACAAATAGAGAGAGCCGGCTAGAAAGAACTGTGACCACGGGAAAAGTTTAAAATTCTTCAATTGTTGCGAATGCCGATTTCAACAAACCACTTCACACAAAATGTGCCATAAAACCGGACACAATGCGCGCGGTCGTCTTGCTACATCCCACCTGTGGAATGGTCATAAAATACACGGGGCGCATAAATTGAAAGGATGTGTGAGGGGATAAATAAGAGAAATCATCCTTGGTCGAACTGCAGTCAACAAACGAGCAAACTTCATCCACACATTCATAAACTACAAGAAGAAATTATAGTACACAGAGAGCTTTGTTCTACAAAAATTCACATGGCAGTAGGAGAGATAATATTAAGCGTTGTATTCGAGATCCTTTTAACAAATGTTCATTTGAGAATCTCTGGCACGTGGTACATCGTTCCTGCTTTCGGAACCTCGTTGCAGCAGAAATCTGTTAATATTTCATGACGAGTGCGTTGCCACCCACTTTTTACATTTGTTTCAGCAAATCTTAGGAGACAGAATTCTTAGTGATGCTCGAACTGAGATTTGTAAACCCTTGTCTGACGATGATAAACCTTTCTTCTGTGTATTGCGAGGTACCAGACGAAAACTGGAATTATCTTTGCCTCAAAGATTCATTATATCACAGCAATTCTTAACTAAATACGTTTTGTGATAATTCATGCGTACCCAGATGCTGAATTAATAACGTCTCGCGGATAGTCCCAAGTACTATTTCTGAAAACGAGATTAATGTAGCACTACATTCTTCTTGCCCAATACATGATGAAAAATAAGAGAGGGAAACTCTTCTAAAACAAAACAAAAACCCCATTCACTCTTTTCAATTTTTTCAACCCTGTATGTCCTTAATGAAACATTCCAAAATTCACTTTAAGATATAATCTTTGTTGGAACATTAGTGCGTAAAATTGAAATCAATTTTTCAATAAACTTAAGAGAAATATTAATACTTTGCAATTCTTCCATTATATGGCGGAGGGTATTGCATTATGCTATTCAAATAAAGTAATGAAACTGCGATTCTTTAAACGAGAAGAGTCCAAGGTAGGTTTCTAAATGATATAAAATAGTTAACTCACATTAGAAGTTATTAGTCATTGAACGTGGGGATGTCGTGATTTTGAGAGAATGCCGTTGTACTCAGTGATCATGGGCCAAATTGCAAAAGAAATCATGGGTAACGAAGGGAGGGAATGCACGTATGCAAGTATCTAGCTGGCGGTTGGTGTCGACGTTCGAAACAATTTGGGCAATAGGCTCAGTTCTAATCACAAGGACGTGAAAGAAATATGACAAGATTACTCACGAGAGCGGTTGTTCCGCGGCCTTTCTTCCCCTCGTCTACTTCGTACTTATGGAGCAAAGAGAAACTACTGATGCTACAACAGCACGTACTTTCTGGCATTGTTTCTAATTGCTCCTCTGCAGCTGCTACTACTACATAAACTTGCAAAAGGGATTTCAACCAGCAAACATGTTTTCCGCATCAGGACTCGAACTCAGGTTCTCCGAGTTAACTCGCCGCGAGCCTTACCTCTATGCTATATAAACGCCGTTAATTCTGAACTCCGGCGGACGCTTAAAAATGTAATTGGCTCAATCCAATGTTTCCAACACGTAATTTTTGCTTTCTTCGAAAATCCAGAGAGTTCATCGAAAATGGGACTAGCACCACATTTTTCGCCGTCCCTTAATACATAGGAGGAGAAAATTTAAAGAGAAAATTGGAGCAGGTTACGAGAAAAAAAATCAAAAATTGTCTATATTTCGCGCAAAACTAGTCATATTTTCAAAAATTGAACATGACCTTTTTTCACGATCTGCCTTAAAGAACAGATTTTGGGGGTAAATCTCTATCTCCAATACTGTAGTTGTAGAAAGACGCCCCAAATAATTGCACTTTTGCAATTTTCAAAAAATCTCGGATATCAACGAACATGATACATGCACCATTCTCTTAAGCGTCCTTTATGCTATCCGAGGACAAAATTTAATCAAAAAATTTGGAGCCATTTTTGAGGAAATTTTGAAAATGTTTTTGAGGACAATATAGCAACCATATTTATCCACTTTTCCATTGTAAGTTTTCGGCAATAAGGGTTTTTCTTTCGAAAATTCGGTGTTTTCAGGCCACGTTTACAATACTTTATCTTTTTACGAATAAAGGCGAAGTAGTAAAATTAGATCTTTAAATAAGGTCATGCTTTTTTCTTAAAATTCATGTAGATTTCGCGTAATTTTTAAATCGAATGCTAGAAGTAAAAGTCATGCATAAACTTTTTTAACTAGTAGTAGTTTTCGCATGGTTTTTTAATGCAATGCTTGAAGTAAAGGCAACTTAAAAAACATATTTCTCTCTCAAAACCTGCTCCAATTATTTTCTGGAATTCAGTAAAATGCACTGATAAAAATAGCACATCTTCCAGTTCCGATAAACTCTATGATTTTTTGAAATTTCGAAAGTAATTCGAGAAAGTATGTGCCGTTGTAGTACCTCTAGCTTCTATAGGAAATTTCAAAAGGCATGTAACAATTTTTTAATAGACCCGTTAAATCCTAGCGGAACAAATATACTCAACAGCAAAAACACATTTCGTATAGAAATACACTTCCTAAGAGAGCACCTGAGAGCGACAAAAGTACACCAACCTATATGTAATATTGATTCCGTATCTATCTCCACTTAAAACTCAAACCGTACGGCCCTAGTTTTGGCTCTTATCCCAAGAACCACAAGTCTGAAATGTTTCAGCAAGATTTTGATATTTTCACCTTTCTTTAAAAATTTTATGATCACCGTCTCTTAACAGATAACCGCAGCATTACACTATATTCGTGCACAGGAAACGCGATGTAATATCAATCAGACACTTCGTATAAATGAAGGATAACAAAAAAGGAATTATACTACCAATTACGAAGATTTTACGGACGTACGCTCGGCATTCAACGTATCGGCATTTCGTTCGTTTATTGCGCCGGGTAATTCGATAGCTGACATTTCTACATTATAGATGTCTGGACGGTTCAAGCTTTGTGCTTGCTCTGGGCTGTTTAGTTCCTACAGAGTACCGTGACCGTCATATCTGTTGCACACATCGGTAGAAGATAGCTTGACCTTTCAGCAAAGGCGCCACTAAAGGCGCCTCACCAGCGCCGAAGCGTAATCCCAAGCTCCATCAAAACGATGCGTTTGCCCCTTCATTGAACGTAAGAAAATCTGCCCCAATTCCAACAAATTGGATTTAATTTTCGATCATATGAGGGTAGAAAACACGATCAACACAAAAGTTGTAACAAATTTCTTTTTATTAGTTGTGTCAGACTATAAAACAGAAGTCACCATCCTCCACAGATATTTTCTTCCGACAATACCAAGGAACACATGTTTTCTGAAATCAGCTAACAAAAGATGCAAATATATACATCCTAGAATAATTTCTACAATAAATCACTTTACATAACATGTTGAATCGTTTTTGACATTTGACATTTGTTAAAAAGGTCATATCGTTTGTCTTAACGTTATAAGTTTACGTTATTGCTAAACATGGAAGGTAAATACAGATATCACTGCACACTTGTTCTTTAACCTTGTCTGTGAAGTGAAAACCATAAATGAATGGATAATAAAATTAAGATTCAACCTAAAACTACTTATTAAACTCAAAACACTACTTGACAGCAATTTTGTTACTTTGAGGTTAATAGCTTATCTTCACTTATACGAGCATTATAAACACAAAACAGTTTCTCAACCAGGACAGATTTCCCCCACAAAATGATAACGCTTTAATATTTACTTTAATATTTCAAGTCTCGTTGACATTGGTGAAGAACTGAAGGCAGGTAATTAAAAAATCGTAAACAGACCTAGAACTGATTTAGTATTAGGGCTTGAAATACACTATCGCCGTGTAAACAGATTCGCACAAGACATCGATCAAAATTACGAAACGGTACGTAGAGGTGCTGCAAGACTTGACTCTGACTTTCTAATGCGAGAAATGTACATAGAACATCACTTCATTTTATGTATAATCAAACATTTGAACTTCACTGACTTTTCATATAGTGACTGTTACGTTTAATTATTTTGCACAAATCGTCACAAAGGGACTGCAAAAATAGTTCATTACTAAATTGTGAAAAAGCCTACACTAAATTAACAAGAAGAACGCAGTAAGCCCATGCAAACGTTACGCACATGCGAGCGGTCGCTATGAGCCACCGCCAATACAGGGGGCACAGAGGACGCAGTTACTATCACCGCGTTATCACTCGAGTTCACGGGCGCACGCACTACACAGAGCTGAGATGGAACAGCTTGGCACTCTTCTCAACTTCGACGCTGACATTACCAGAGGGCTGGCGGGAATTTGGCGACCGTGCGAAATACGTGTGCAGCATTTGCGTAATTTTTCTTTCAATCTCGACACAACAATATGTTTCAAATAATGTTAATGTGCTATCACTGAAGTCGAAAAATAAATATTTTTAACACGCCGTGCGTGAAACACGATTTTTTCGCGCTTGTTTTCCGTGTGTAGAACAGCTACCTATTAGTTTTCTTTCTCACTAAAAGTGTGCGAAACATATGTAGCGTATGCAAAACTTCGCGAAGCCTGCGGGAAAAATCTTTCGCACACGGCGTCTTAAAAAATAGTATACGCAACACGTGCGCGAATCGCCATTTGTTAAGTAACTTACTATATTCACTGATATTCATTGCTGTACATTTCGTATTGTTTTAGAAGGGATGATAACAACAGAAATAACATATATGATAACATTCATGTATATTCTCTTCTTTCTTAAGACATTTTCTACTATTCTATGCTATTACTATTACCACTGGGATGCCAGGCAATCACCAAATTGAACATTTACAAAAGAATGAGAATCCCACAAAAACGCCAAATAATAGAAAATAGTAAAAACTTGGGTGCTAAAACAACACGTACTTTTTTCCCCGTATTTGCACGCAAAATTACACGAAAAGTACTCATTTTCGACCTTAATTCCTTATGACCTTAGTTCAAAATCTATCTTTAAGGAACATATTTCATTAAGGGGAAAATTACTATATTTAATATTTTAGTTGTAGGAAGCCACCGAAAAAATTGTGAACTTTTGCAATTTTCGAAAAATCAGGGTTTCAACGAACATGACACCTGCACCGTTCTCTTAAACGTCCTTCACACTATCCAACAACAAAATTGAATCAAAACCAATGGAGTCATTTATTTGAAAATTGTGAAAATGTCCCAGGGTCTTTATGTAAAGTATCACCCAAAATTGAGACATCGGTTTCAAATTCATAGGGCCGTGACATTAGCCAGATCGATTCGAGAATATCAATTTTGGAGAAAATCGGCTGAATGGTTTAGCCGCTAGCGTTGTTCACAGACGGACGGACAGAGAGACAGACGGGGAGGCGGACAAGCGGACGGTCGGACGGTCGGACGGTCGGACGGTCGGTCGGACGGTCGGTCGGACGGTCGGTCGGACGGTCGGTCGGACGGTCGGTCGGACGGTCGGTCGGACGGTCGGTCGGACGGTCGGTCGGACGGTCGGACGGACGGTCGGACGGACGGTCGGTCGGTCGGTCGGACGGACGGACGACGGACGGACGGACGGACGGACGGACGGACGGACGGATCGGACGGACGGACGGACGGACGGACGGACGGACGGACGGACGGACGGACGGACGGACGGACGGACGACGACGGACGGTCGAACGACGGACGACGGACTACGACAGACGGACGACGGAGACGGACGACACGACGACGGACGACAGGACGACGGACGGACGGACGACGGAGGACGGAGACAGACACAGACACGAACGGGCAGACGACGGACGGACGACGAACGGAAGGCGCGCGGGCGGGCGGGCGGGCGGGCGGGCGGGCGGGCGGCGGGGCGGGCGGGCGGGCGGGCGGGCGGGCGGGCGGGCGGGCGGGCGGGGGGGGGGGCGGGCGGGCGGGCGGACGGACGAACGTTTAGCCGTCTTTCGATTTTTCGGTAACAAGGACCCAGAAAACATGGATTCTGGCTACACTACGTGGTAGAGAATTTTTTTTAATTTAGCAACTGGTTTTTATCCACTTTTTCGTTATCAGGGCCCTGTAATACGAGTTTATCGGCCAAACATTCGCCGTTTTTTTCGCGCAGCATTTCATTACTTTTTCTCTACTCTGTAGGGAGAGAGTAAAAAGAACATTAAACGATTGTTCATTAATAAAGTCTTTCAGCTTAAATAATAAATTGATATAATCCAATAATCTGTAACCCGACGATCATTATCAGGGTTTGTGTCGAAGTTATGGATAGATAGTTATGTACATCTGAACCATAGTTCTTCGGAGTACCTCCGTATCTCTTCCATGTCTCGTTGCATTACTTGAGGTTCGATTCGCAAACACTCATTACTCACATTACGCAACTCCATGTTAATGTTTCATCAATACCGAGTTATTTCCAATTCGAATGATGGGGTACAGGTTGCAAAATCACGGTCTTCGAACCTTATATATCAAATTACATCACATCGACACTCTATGTAGATCACTTTAGAATGACAAAGAACAGCCATCGCTCCGCTTTTCCAATCTGTCAATAACGGATGCGGAAGCAACATCCCGTGTTCAGTATTTAACGTGCATTGAAGTTTCAATCCCTTGTCATCACTTCCGACATGAATAAAAACTGTCTCAACGCAGTTACTTTCCCGCACTCTTCCCTGTAATATCTAGTTATTTTCCCTTCACAGTTTTCTGTCACATCAACGATGACACGTCAATGATATTGTACTCACCATAACGCAACATCCCAAAAGACAAACGCAAAGACAAAACAGAGACATTTTGCCAACGTCGAAGGCAGCTGATCACCGTGTACTAACACGTCCTTTCGAAAATTATTTAATTAAAGTAATTATTTAATTAAGTAAATAGAATATTGTTCAGAAATAAAACTAGTGCAAATATATGTTCAGACTTTATGATTTTCTGTGAATTGTACGTTTTCATCACTACGCACACTAAAAACAATCGTTGACATAAATTTTCCTGTCCAATTTCGTTTTGGAAGCAAGACATTTTCAATTCTCTAGTAGGGGGGGGTGAGTGGGGGGGGGGAGTTGGATACAAATACCTCAGAATTTGATAAATACTTAAGACTTCTTAAGTAAGAAACATTCTAAAACGAGACTTTTAAGAGGAAACAAACTTTGCACAACGCCACGCGCCTGTATGCCCAACAAGTAAGAACGTAAACTTTTATCGCCACCGTAAATCTCTTTAGACATTAATAATGATTAATGATATGATATTTGATTGCAATTCGCTGAAAAACAAACAAACAAACAAACAAACAAAACAATGTCCTGGCCGAGAATTCCCTAACAATTGAAGAAAGTATTTATTACAGCCAGTGACGTCCCTGGAGTTCAGATGCAGGACAATTCCGTTTCTAGTTAGGATAAATTTGGACTTCGACTGACGACTTTTTTTACATCGCAGCAGTATAAATTGAATTTTAGCGTTAAAAAATGCCATGCGCAAGCATAAATTGCAAAAGATCCTTTGTAATGTTTATGTGTGACGCGCAAAAGGCCGTCATTTCCAAAGAGAGTTTCGCTCTAAAGAGGTGCGGGGGCACACTTTTAGAATTAATTACATAAGTAGCGTACCCGTGCGAGAACTCTCGCATGTTAAACCCCATCCTCTTCCCAATTTTTTTCATTTCCATATTAAGCCTGTAATACATCTATTTCTTCAAGACCCTCTTATCCTCAGGCACGTGATCTTATGTCTCATTGTAATTTATAGCAATATAATACGGTGTGAGAAACGTTTCAATGAGGCCGAAGGCCTGAAAATTTTAGTTTGTAAGGCCCTAAAACGCTTTGTTTGGGAGTTATTTAACGATATAGATTCAAAAAACCGACCGCGTTTTGCGGCTTGCATTTGACGTGAATATTCAGATGCGTTTTTTAAACAAATCCTTCATATTTTTAAAGTCAAAGTGCAATTCGTCACGTCTCCGTGAAATTCCCTTTCTTTAGAGACCTCATTTATAAAGATTGGTTGTGTGTGAGAGCCGCAAAAGGTATGTATACTTCTGAAATAGTATAGGGGAAGATTACAGCAACGCCTGACCCACATTTCTGCAGATATTTAATTCTGAACGGGAATACCCAACACATCAGCTCACTGTAATTTTGGGGGAAATACCTTCTCGATGGGTAAACATCAATTCTCGCTTTTAATTCGCTCAATGCCCACAGAAAGGATAATTCACGGCGTTTACACGAAGACCGTTTGGAAAAAGAATTCCCTCGGTTACTGTAGCAGAATATCGCGAGTTATCACCGGTTATTACCTGTTATTACCGATCGCGATGACAGTCGGCAGAAAGGAAAGCGCGTTTAAGCTATAATTCCATCACACGAGCTGGAAACGAAAGGCAAAGGGGAACCGGCGAGGGCCGAGGGCAGAGGCCGCTTCCGCAGAAGCAGTGAAAGGTGGCGGGAAACGCGCGGAGGTCGTCGTCGTCGGTAGCGGGGCGGCGGCGGCGGGGCGGCGGCGGCGAGGAGCATGCTCTCGCAGGTGCACCGCAGCCAGGTGTATCGATCCGCAGGCCTCTAGGGCAGCCGAGTCGCGACGCAGGGTTGCGGGTGGCGGGTGGAGGGCGGGGCGCCGAGGGAGCAGGGAGGAGGCGGGGTGGGGGTGGGAAAGCAATGGAGCGGCGACGGGGTGTGGGGCGGGGGAGGGGATGTCAACAGGGCGGCAGGAGGTGGGCGGTGGTAGCGGTGGCCGAGCACGGGGCTCTGGGCCCCAGATGGACAGTAAGGGAATGAGGCGTGAGGCGGGGTCCGAAACGCTAAGCGCGCGGCGGGCGGCGGGTGCGACGGGAGGGGCGCGCTCCAGGGAGATAGCATAGGGCGGGGCGTGAGATGACGTGTTGGGCGTGGTGAGGAGGCAGAGCGCAGGGGTCGAGCAGGGCGGTCGGGAAAGCGGGCCACCGACCGGTGATGGTGGGAGGGAGGAGGGAAATGCGGGAAATGAAGAGCAGCGGGAGGAAGGGAGCCCCAGGGCGGAGCCCGCCGAAAGGGGCAGGCGCGGCGGGGAGGAGAGGGGTGAGGCGTGGCCTGGCGGGGAGGGGCGGGGTGGGGTGGGGTGGGGGCGAGATGCCCCGGGAGATCTGCGAGGAACAGGGGCGCCCGCGGGGAGCAGGGGACGGGCGGGTCAAGGCTCGGCGATAGACGCATCGGGGGCGATGAGCGAGAAGCGGCGCGCGACACTCTCGAGAGAGAGAAAAGTGCGGGGCCAGAACGGGGCAGAGAGCAGCGAGCGGATAGAGCGCGCCAGGGGGCGAACGGAAATAGCAGCGGATGGGCGAGCGAGGGGTGTGCGGGGGTGAGCAAGAAGAGATAGCGTTGAAAGGTGAGACAGGGCGGGGCAGGGCGAGCGGGACGGAACGGAGCACGAGAAAAGCGAGGCGATGACGAGTGAAGAGTGCGCGGGTGGTGGAGAACGTATGGAAAGAGTGAGAGTGAATGCGGACGGTCGAGGTATGCAATGTGACAGCACGAGGAGGGCTCGCGACAAAAACTGTTCCGACTGTGCAATTCTTCATTCTCGTGCCATGTCCCCGCCCACGGAGCACGTTCGCATTCAAGGGAACAAAGGAAAGTGCAGGCGTTCTCAGTTTCTGTATAGCTCTACGACGACGCCATATTTTGATGTAAGGGATATTCCGAGAATTATATGAAAGAAGTGAAAAGCATGTGTAACTGCCATTTGACAGAGCTTTTAATTCTGGCAGTGATTGAAGAATTTAAAACGCCGAAATATCACAGAAAACACAAATATTTATATTTTAAACATTTAATGTCAAATATATTTACAATTCATATAAATAACAGGATCTCAGAAACGTGAAAGTTACCACTAATGCATAACGTGAATTGTAAGCACGTACGTAGGCGATTGTTTTGCCAATAACTGTACTATGAACTACAAAGACATTACTTTAATCAACATTTTCAGAATTTAAAAAAAATATACCTATACAAAATAATTTTGTAATAAGTGTTGCACAAGCATCCTCGGAAAACCTTGCATTTATATAATGCAATTCTTCACATATATGATGATTCGACGTTTTGTTCTAAAATAAAATGTAGAAGACAATACTGGATGCTACAAGATCTTGTTTCATACTAATCATGCTAGACCAAAACTGTTGATTGGTTTAATGTCTACCACAATTGCAAGGTTTTGAGAAAATATGAGAACGGGCAAAAACAGACTCTGAGCACAAGCACAAGAAACAAATGGTACTGCAAAGTAATATAAACTACGTTCGTGAATATTTTATAAAACATTCAAGCAAATACAGGAATTATATTATCTTCATACGTAGTATGAACTAGTTCTGTTTTGAATTTCTTTAAGGTTCACATAAAAGCATAACAAGTCTTATTCGACCTTTCATACGCTCTGTTGACAAGATCCTTTCCCCTTCCTCGACAAACTATGATATATTATATTTTGACCAAGATAGGATTTTCCGCAAATTAAGCAAAAATCTGAAAGTCTAATGGTACTACATTTTATTTTTTTATCATAAACCCAGCGGCATTGACAATGCCTTCGATTACCATTAAAGCGACGCTGGAAAAAGCAAAATTATTTCGATATCGTACTTGTGAATTTATAACATTCTATCCACTAAAATGAGAGCAACACGAATTACATCATTACTATCACATATAATCCAAAAATGTTCTGTCAAAAACGTAAGTTGAAAAATAATGCTGTATGCCAGTTTTTCTTTTCTTTTCATTACCTCCAAATTGTACCACAAAGAGATGAAAAGGTACAGACGTTTAAGCAGAACATCCGTTAAGTACGTCTTCATTAACATTATATTAATACAGATTATTCTTAAGGTACACCAGTAATTTCGAATAAAAAATAGAATCATCAGTTACATTAATTTCTAGCAGTAACATTTTGTCATTTTCAGTTAATAGTACTGAAATCTCACTATAGTCAATATTCCATATTACATTTCATGCAAGTAGCAGGATACATGTGCTTGTACAAGATTCCACTTACACTCTCCGTCATAGGCCACACAGTATTTAACTGTTTTTACGTTAAATCTATATATATAAAAGAAAGTCGTGTTAGTTACACTATTTATAACTCAAGAACGGCTGTACCGATTTGGCTGAAAATTGGTGAGCAGGAAGCTTAGAGCCAGGAGACGGACATAGGATACTGTTTATCCCGTTCGACAGCGTTCCTGTGTTAGAACGCACGTTTTCGCGTGATTTCGCATGTTAGCGGTCATTGTTGCCTGTTGTAACCCATTGTTGTAACGCCGCACTGATAACAGAAGGCGATAATGATAGCCGCCTTTCGTTCGCCGTTATATTTATATATAGTCGTGTTAGTTACACTATTTATAACTCAAGAACGGCTGTACCGATTTGGTGAGCAGGAAGCTTAGAGCCAGGAGACGGACATAGGATACTGTTTATCCCGTTCGACAGCGTTCCTGTGTGAGAACGCACGTTTTTGCACGTTTTCGCGTGATTTCGCGGGTTTTCGCACGTTTTCATGCGTTTTCGCACGTTTTCACGCGTTTTCGTATGTTTGGGCGGAACGGAGTTCTCTGTTAAGGCGGAACAGAGTTCGCCGGGTCAGCTAGTCTATATATATAAAAGAAAGTCGTGTTAGTTACACTATTTATAACTCAAGAACGGCTGTACCGATTTGGCTGAAAATTGGTGAGCAGGAAGCTTAGAGCCAGGAGACGAACATAGGATACTGTTTATCCCGTTCGACAGCGTTCCTGTGTGAGAACGCACGTTTTTGCACGTTTTGGCACGTTTTCGCGTAATTTCGCATGTTTTCGCGTGAAGGTACTTAACTGAAGAGTGCAACCTATGCACCAAAATACAGGAACAATAATGAATGATTAATCTACTTAATTTTTTTATTTGTATTTTCTAATAAACAATTTAACTTAATAAATTCCAAAATCTGCTTATTTATTGCCTTTAACAGCCGGTCCCTATGATTACAGCTTTGTATTTCTCTCTTAAACAAAAATCGATTCCAAAAAAAAAAAAACGCTCTGCTACGTAATAGATTTTTTAATTATCTATTTAATATCAGAGCGTTTTTTTATGTACTAAGTCTACGCATTTTCACTTTTCTTCCAGAACGAGAGAGATACGAGTGAGTGAGTACGTTAAGACGATGTAGTTATTTGTGTGTGTCACGACCACGCCTATTTATTTATGAAAAAGGTTATTTTACTCTGCGAGAATACTTTTTCTCCATCATTACAGTATAATTTGAAAAGTTTTACAATTTTAATATTATGTTTAACGAGCATGCACATATAAGTTAAAACTAGACCTCGAATTTTAGTGCAAATGCCTATTTAGTTTCTTTAGGGGATTGTGGAAAACAAAAGCAGATGTTTAAGAATCATTACAAAAATGGTCTATTGAAACCATCTCATAGTACTTAAAATGTCCTAAAGCTGCGGTTGATGCATATTTTAATATTTTTACTTAAATCTCCCTAAAAAATAATTTTGATGAATTATCATACTTTAATTACTCTTTTTTTAAAAAATTTGTTTCACCTAAACGCAAATACTTTCCCGAATATCCAGAAACGTGAATATTCTTTCATCGAATATGCAATCGACTACACACCGAACTCTTTAACACAACGAACATAAGAAGTTCTGCAAGTAAATATAAAGACGATGTTTCACCCACGTCTCCGATCAGCATGCACTTCTTAGGCAATTGCACGTGGGTGCAATTGCCAGTGCAGCTGTGCTGTTGACTGGTTGAGAATGAAAAGTGTTAATGAATGAAATGAAAAGAAATGAAAGTGAATAAAATAATATGCTTGTAGTCACTCTCATAATGTAAAAATACTTGACTTTCCTGAAAAATAAAAAAGTGCCTAATTTCATCCTTGTGTGATCAGCAGGGCACGGATTCTGACAAGATATCTTTTCATTGGTGCATTCTAGACGTAGCTAATTTGCAAATGAATGTTTATTTTGACATATATGTAACAGAAATGTACAGATATTTTTTTTGTCCTTTTTGTCATTTTTAATTTCTGGATCATCTTTTTTGGACCTTTGGGTCATTTTTGTCATTTTTATGCATTTTGTTCCTTTTTCGTGTTTTTTTTTTTTTTTTTTTTTTTTATTATTTATTTAAGGTCGCCTTATAAACGGCTAGGTCATTGGCGACCACAGTTACAATAATACAGTAGTTACAAATATACAAATATACATTAGTTACACAATTTCATGGGATACACACATAGAGCCTTAATATTAATATTGTACATGGGACAATGAATAGTCATTAGCTAAATACTATTTATGAGATTAAAGTTGGTGAGGAGTTCTATAATTTTCATGTGGCCGGAATCAGAATTGAATATACAGTGGAGATTGTCATTGATGTTGAGGTATGTTCTGACAGCCGACATTACCTGGCAATCAACTCTAATGTGTTTAGTTGAAACTGGGAGGCCGCAATTTGGGCAAGGGTCAGGAGTAGCCTTTTTTAGCAGGTAGCTGTGACTAAGTTTAAAATGTCCTATACGGAGTCTTGTAATAACCACTTGATGTCTTCTGCTAAGTCTTACGGATGTGACGGGAGATTCCTCAATACTCTTCCTAACAGCATGTAATTTGGAAGGCAACATTTTCCAGTTCCGGTCCCAAAGTTTCTTAACCGCATGTAAAAGGTAGTTTTTGAGGTCAGGAAGTGAGCCGCCAGCTTCAGTTTCAATTTCGGGGAGAGAGATTGCTGCTTTCGCTGCTGCATCAGCTTCCTCATTGCCTTGGATGCCTATATGAGAAGGAAGCCAAGCTATTGTAATGCGGTAACCTTTAAGGAAGGAGTGATAAAGCTTTTCTTGGATTTCTTGAACCAGGGGATTTAAGGAATGACTGTTGCGAACAGAGGATAAAACAGATAGTGAGTCAGAAAAAATAACAATATCTGAGCTAGATGGTCTTTGGATGCTAATATCAATAGCTTTGATAATAGCCCAAGCTTCACATGAGAATATGGAATAGAAGTCCGGGAGGCGGTAAAGATACTTAAGGGGTGGGGTAATGGAAATAACAGCTCCACTGGATCTTGATTGTTGCTTGGATCCATCCGTGAAAAACTGGCTATGATTTGCAAATTTATGCTGAAACTCCAGGATTAATTGCTTTAGGATAGGCTTAGGGATATCTGGATGCGTAAATTTGGTAGCTTCCGTATTGATTGGCAGGGAGAAATGGTCCCAAGGGGGAAGAGGGTTGAGTTTCCTCTTGATGATATCATGAGCCTCAATGCCAAGTTCATCACGGTACTTAGCAAGTCTAACACACAACGGTTTAGGATAGTTAGGATGATTTGCAAATTGGAAGGACTTAGAGAGGTTACAGATATAGTTAAGTGTGGGATTAGGAGGAGAACAATGAGAAGAGTAAGCAAATTGTAAGCACAGGAATTTTCTACGGAGGTCTAAAGGAAGGAGGCCCGCTTCGACTAGTAGGCTAGTACATGGGCTGGTCCTGAAGGCACCCAAACTTAGGCGGCATGCAGAATTAATTATAGGGTCCAATGTTCTTAGTAAATGGTTGCTGGCTGAACTATAAGCCACGACTCCATAGTCTAACTTTGGTTGTATCAAAGATTTGTAACAATTGATTAGCGAAATAACGTCCGCTCCCCACTTGTGTGAAGACAACATTTTAATTATGTTAAGTCTAACAGAGCAATCCGCTTTGAGGGAAGAAATGTGGGATTTCCACGAGTGCTTCTGGTCGAATGTTAGACCCAAAATTTTGCTGGTATTCGTTCTTCTTAGGTTATGATCACCAATTTTCAGGACTACTGAAGACAAGTTCAATACTTTCCGAGATCTCGTGAAGACCATAAATTCTGATTTTGTTTTTGATAAGATGAATCCCGACGACTTTGACCATTCGTTAATTGTGCTGAGGGATTCTTGCATTATAGATGTGATTAAATTAATATCTTTGCCACTACAGAGGAGGGTGATATCATCAGCAAACAGAAATATTTTCACAGGGCTTTTTACAATATTGCTCACTTCATTTATGGCGATGAGGAATAATAACACACTTAACACTGATCCTTGGGGAAGGCCATTTGACATTTCAACTTGCTGTGATGTTTTATCTTGAACGCGGACTTTGAGAAATCTGTGTTCAATAAAGTTCTTTATGAAAGCAAACATATTGCCCTTTATTGGCAATGTAGAAATGATAGATAGTAGTCTGGATTTGTGGACCATTTCATAGGCCTTTTCGAGATCAAGCGAAACAACCATCGTATGGTGGTGCCTGCTAAGCGCATCGCAGATTTCTGAATCAATTCCCACTAAGTGGTCATTGGTGGAGCGAAAAGTTCTAAATCCACTTTGGAAAGGAGACAAGAGGCTTTTCGATTCTAGTAACCATCTTAAACGGTTACATACCATCTTCTCAAGAAGCTTACACAGATTGCACGTTAAAGATATGGGTCGATAACTAGCTGGGTTGCATCTGTCCTTATTGGGCTTAGGAATCGGAATAACTATAGCTTCTTTCCATTGGTCCGGAAAGGTCTGAGTGGACCATATGACATTGTATATCTGAAGAAGATGGTCCAGGGCCTTCGCTGGTAGATTTTTAAGAAAACTGTTGGGGATGTTGTCAGGGCCCGGAGCAGAATTGTTACTTTTCTTCAGCACATAAAGAAGTTCGTCTAAGGTGAAAATTCTGTTATAATGGTCATTGTTGGAACCAACCAATGAAGAAATAAGTTTTTGAGGCATAAAAAATGTTGAATCAAGAGATTTCAAAAGCTCCGGATCATAGTTGCAGTGGCTGGAATTCTTAGCAAAAGATACAGCAAGTAAATTACTGGAGTCTTGAGGTTGTGAGTATTTATTACCGTTTGCGTCTATTTGCATGAATGGGATGGATTTCATCGGTGCGCCACTAATGGACTTGATTTTTTGCCATAACAAAGAGGAGGGAGTCTGTCTAGTTATTGATGATGTAAAATTATTCCAAGATTGAAGTCTTGTTGTTTTTAAAATTAAGCGGGCTTTAGCCCTAGCTTTCCTAAAGAGTATTCCGTTTTCAATGGTTTTATTCTTCTTATACTTTCGGAAATATCTCTTCTTTTCTTTGATGGCCGCAGTGCACTCCTCATTCCACCAAGGAACCTGGTGTTTCCTTATTTTTCCAGAACTTAGAGGGATGGATGAACTGGCAGCTAATGTCAACATATTAGTAAAGTCCTGAACTGTTTTATTTATAAGAGAAGGTGGATACGAGTCTGGTTTAGGAAGGTTATCGACATTATTAATTATGATGTGTTGGAATTGTAACCAATTTGCATGGTTAATCAACCATTTAGGGTGAGTTTTGAAATTTTTCGCCAATTGTCGGTCGGAGAAGTTGATAGAGATGGGATAGTGGTCACTATCATAAAGTTGATCAAAGGTGCTCCAAGTACATTTTGTAGCAATGTTACTAGTCACAAGACTCAAATCTATTGCACTCTCGGTGCCATTGCTTGTATTAAATCTTGTAGCACTTCCGTTGTTCAGGAGAATTAAATTATCATATTTATCGAGCCATTCTTCTATAGATTTGCCTCTTCTGTCAGTTCTTCGAGAGCCCCACATAATATTATGGCTGTTAAAATCACCCACTATAATAAATGGTTTAGGAAGTTGCATGACAATGTTGTCAAGTTCGAGAATATTCAATGTTTGGCTATTCGGTAAGTAAATATTGCACCACTATATTAAGCTTGATCGATACGGCCGCAGCTTCTAAGGGAGTTTGTAGTGGAATATTATGAAGAAAAACATCTTGTTTCACAAATGTCGCTACTCCCCCGCTTGCAATTAGAGAGTCTCTTCTGTTGCAGAATACACCTTTATATCCACGTAACGGAGCACATGTATTGCCTTTAAAGTTGGTTTCTTGTAGGCAGAGAACTTGGGGACTGAAATCATTGATGAGAATTTTTAAGAAGGACATTCGGGAGTAGAAGCCATTGCAATTCCATTGAATAATATCCATGAGGAAATACAGGAAATATATGGTCGTAGTATTACACTGTAGATGCCTGGGAAGTATCCATATCAGAATCCAATGCACTTTCAAGTTTTTTGATTATTCTGGAACATCTGTTCTTAATACCTTTGTTAGGAAGGGTGGTATAAATATCCCGTAACATTGAAATTATAGGTGAAATATCTGGAGAGAAGTCTTTAGCAACTTCTGCAATGTTCTGGGAACCTTTAGATTTGTCAAAGAAGCTTAACAATTCATTCATCGATAACGGGTATTTAATTGGGCTCTTTTCAATCTTTTCTTTGGTCACTGACCATTGAATGTCTTCTTTACTATCTGAGGTGGTTTTTATTTTTTTTAGGGGAACACTATTTTGTTTCACAGGGGGGTCTTCTAAGTCTAAAGATATCTCCGAATCAGAGAGGACAGTCTTTTCAGTAACGAGATCTGTCACATTAGCGGGAAGAGACGTCGCTTGGGAACTACTAGTAGAGAGTGGCCTTTTAGTTCTTGATTTTACCGTGTTTTCCGTTGGCTTCTCTGCCTTGGATTCCGAGACTGAAGTTGTAGGGAATGCCGGTAAAGGATCTGGTTGTGAAACACTTGGGAGATCAGGGAATTCGTTCTCGTTAATGACAGGAGCGGGACCGGGGGCAGGAGAAACGGAAAGGTCACCGTCTGATAAGGGAAAGGTTGCTACCTTCGGGCTGATAGCTGCTTGCGGTAGGGGTGAGTTGCCATTTGGGCAGTTCTTAGCAAAATGACCTTGCAGCTTGCATTGAAAGCAGGTAGGGATATCAGATGAGATGTATATCCAATGCGGTAAACCATCCAATGTTACTTGGAAAGACTCCGGGAGTAGTTCTTCATGTTCCGGTGCTATGTAGGTTTGTCTTCTGAAACTCATGATATGGTTTAAGTTTGGGTTAGAGAAACCTGCACGAATAAAAGACATTGATGCCACAGTTTTAACACCAAATTCTAATAACTTATCTTCTAGTAGATTGTTAGGGATACTCGGGCAAACATTGGAAAGAATTATTCTTTTGTTGCGTGAAATTAGCGGTCTTATAGTGAATTCATGGTCAGATACAATTATTGATTTAACTTTGAAAACTAGATCGTCAGCAACTTCTTTGGTGGATAAATAAACACAAAGCCTGTTATTAGAGATCTTTGATGCAAACCGAATATGAGAAGGATTAGTTTTTCCTGCAAGGGCTTCAATGAAGTCAACTGTCGGTGCATAATTAGCAGAGTCAATCACAATTGCATTTTCTTTCTTAGGAAACAGGGAACTATTACAAGCTTGAACATAACTCTTACTTGAAACAATACTTGGTTGTTGATTGGGATGGAGGACTTCCATGGTGGTTACGATGTTGTTGCTCGGATGCCAAGCAGCAACACGATGGTCAGAAACATACGCACTTCGAGCTTCTCGGTGCGTGAAAATGAAGAGAACACTCACTAAAACACTGAACTTCACAAATCTGGGAAAACTCGTCACCCGAATTTGCACACAGTTAAGGAACAACTATTAACCACAAAACCAAAAAAAAACTATAACAGCTTTCGTTCTTGACGCTTATCTTGAACGGCCACGGTCATAGCGCGCGAAGGAAGCACAGCGGAGCAGCGAACGTCCGCACACCGCCGAGTCTCAACGAGCACTGTTCGTGTTTTTTGTTAGTGAATGAAATTATAATGACAGACTAAAATAAGCTTTTATTACAAAATCAGTTCATGACAAAATTCATTATTGCTGTAGAACTCTCAAAATTACACGTATCTTCGGTAATTTTTTCGACCTTTCAAAACTGACGGTTGAAAGATCAGAGTTAATAATTACATTTCCTCCTCAAATGAAGACTACATTTTATAAAATTTTACATAAATAAATATTATTTAAAATTGTGTATTTCATTGAATAAATACACTGTTTTTACATACAAAGTTTTTAGTATTTTAAAAAAATGAGATTTTTCCCCTTCCTTTAAATCATTTTTATAGGTCACTTTCTTCTCATTTTTAAGTCGTCTTATAGGCCATTTTCAAAGAATTTTTAGGTCATCAGAATTCGAGCTCTGGTGATGTGTTTTAGATGCCAAAAACATGGCTTTTCAACAATGTTTTAAATGCCTGGTTTAATCATTTTGTAACCTATTTTAAGTGCCTCAACGTCACTTTCCATACCTAATACTGCCTAATTTCATAATTTTGTTGTTTATTTTAGGTGCTTAAGTCATCACTTTTTTGTGCCTAAAATACCGAGGTCTAGATGTAACCCACAAATAAATCGGCAATGGTCAACCTTCCTGCAAAATTCAATGAATGGATTCAGAAGAAAAAAAGCCTCCCGCGTAAACGTACGTTATTTCGGTCAACACGATTTTTGTGATTCGTTTGAATAAAGGCAAATCGATTGCTTAATAGTTCTGCTTTGTTTTTGTCCTTTGTCGGTGTTACCCAACGTTTTCTCCCGACGACCGGCAAGCGTTCTCTCTATAAAGATGATGCTCTAAGAGGGGACAGTTTGACATGTCGGGAAACAAATGAACGTCATGTCTGACAATAGCATTGCAAGAGGTAGTGTGGAAACCATTTACAAGTGAGCCAACTGCAAACTAATGCATTGACGAATTGAGCGTGTGGACATAAGCTGTTATGTTCCAGTACAGTAGCTGTCAAAACGATCCCTTCTTATTGATAGAGTAATCTCTCTACTACTTAGGACGCCCGCGGGAATCATTGTACATTACAGAAGACATGGTAGAACCGTGCTGGATCGATAAAGAAATGTTTTTAAGTTTATTTTTAAAAGAATGCACTTTTTTTTGTTTTTTGTACTTTTTTACGTAAAAATGTGTTTTAACGAGAAAAGGAAATGCGGATGAATGGGTAAAATATACTTTTTAATCCATACTATTAATATTTTCAAGAAGGCGATGTACGGGGACTATAGAACCGTATACCGCTTAATAACGTTAAAGGAACACGTTGTCAGCAGACTTCAGTATACAGTTAGTACGAACTAAATGCTACGTACTAAAATTTGTGGCGCTACAACAGCACATACTTTTTTGCATCATTTGTAATGGCTACTCAATATTATACTACTACACGAACCTGAAAAATTGTTTTCAACCCGCTATTTTTTTCCCCGTGTCGAGATTCGAACTCAGGTCCGAATCAACACGTTAACCATGTTACCGACACATCTGTTGTACGCTGAACTCATCATTTCCGACGTTTAAAAACCAGTGGTTTCTAGCATCACTTCTAACTAATGAAATTGTCGTAAACTCAGAGTTCAACAAAAATGATACCTGCACCATTTCTTTAAGCGTTCTTTGCATTACCCATGGAAAAAAAATAAAGAAAAAATTATAACATTTTTCAGATATTTTTATAAATCGTACTAATTTTATGCAGAAATTATGCGAAAACTACTTGTTTTCAAAAAAATTTATATGACCTTATTTAAAGATCTGTATTTGAATCTTCAATATTGTGGATGTAGGAAGACGCCGAAAAAATTGGAATTCTTGCAATTCTCGAAAATGAAGAGATTTCAACGAAAATGAGACCTGCGCCATTTTAAGGACTCTTTACGCCAACCGAAGGCAACGTTTAATCAACAATTTTTGAACCACTTTTGAAAAAAAAATTGAAAATGTTGAGGCTTCATATAAATACTCTAAAAAATAAAATATCCGTTTCAAACTCGTAGAGCGTCAAAGTCGTTTAAGTTCTATCCGGAAATATCAATTTTCGAGAAAATTGTTTGAACGGTTTGGGCGCTAGCGTTGACCACAGACGGACGGAGACAGACAGACAGAAAGATTTTTCCCGTCAATCGATTTATCAGTATCAAGGGCCCATAAAACGTTGATTCTGATTACACGTGTCAAAGGAAGTAATTTATTACTTCTAGGAACAAAATTTATCCAGTTTTTCGTTGCCAGTGCAGGGCAATAAGAGTTGTTTTGTCGAAAAACGCCTATTACAGTATTTTCTCATTACGACGTAAACGTAGTAAGTTGAGAAAAAACTAAATTAGAAGTACTCTTTTTCAGGGCATCTCGCAAATAGTTCAAAATCGATCACTAATGCGTAAATAGACATGTTATACGATAATTTGAAAATTGAAAAAAAGTAAATCTACACAAATGGCAAAGACACATTGTCACCACAGAAACGAATGTATTGACACAGCACGAAATATCGCAGGGAACTTGCAACCATTTACGTTTTGTTGAAAATCAACAGAAATAACCCCGTCTCAAAATTGATGTTCTAATGTAATCAGATTTTGGTTATCACGTTATATATTTTTTCTCAGCACGGTAACTTTCAAGAAAAAAGAAAACTATCACAAAATGAGATGACCCATCTACGTTACAACCCGTTTGTTTGTCGTTACATCCAAATGAGCTCGGTGCATTTCGAGCAGCATCTTTTCCGGCTCCCGTCGATGACGGCAGAAACAAGAGAGAAAAGCCGTAAAATCTCTAGGCGGGAGGAGGGGCTCAAGAACAGGGCGCAAGAGCGGCGGCGCACGAGGGCAAAGAGAGAGAGGAAGAGGAATAGCGACGCGGCGAGAAGGAAAAAAAACGAGACCCGAGCGTGGCGGAGCGTAGTGACGGAGAGGGCGGCGCCCGCGTGCGAGAGCCCCTCCTCAGGCGGAGACCCATTGGGGGCAGAGACAAGAGGTGGCGACACAGACGGAAGTACCAGGCCCCACGGCTCAAGGCGAAGGAGGTTATAGTGATGGCGGTGGTGGTGACAGATCCTCGAAGAAGTAGCAACGGCAACAAAATAACGACAATGATGGTAGCGAGAGCACGCAAAGGAGACAGCTACTCGATCAACAGCACTAGTGATAACGAAACTGATAGTAGAAACAGGTGCATGGTAAGATGCCTTTAGTGCTTGAATCTGCTGCGCTAGGGTGTTAGAACAGTGTGCAGCAGCGGCAAATATGGCAGCGAAGTAGAGTATGAGAACGTGGCGTAGAATCTCGAATAAAGCGTTCGAGTCGTCGTGTAGTTACATCTTAAAAGTGAGGTGACGATTAAGACTTCTGCGACTCCGAGGAAGGAATGGCGAAGACGGCTATTGAAGGTATCGCCGAGCGGGGAAGTCAGCAACGGCAGTGAGGCGTCGAGGTCCGCGTCGGGGGCGGGGCGGTGGCGGGGGCGGGGGGCGAGGGCGGCGGCTGGCTGGGGCGCGGTCGAGTGGTGGGTTAAGAGGACGGAGCGTCACAACTCGCGGCGACCGCGCAGCCAATTCCTTCCCTCGGCTCTCCTACGCTCTCCTACGCCCTCCTACATTCATCGCGTCAAGAACGAAGACAGCGCGCGGGCGGGAGGGAGGGAAAGTCACGCAAATTCTGCGCACCACTCCAAAGAAAGAAGCGCCCGGGGAGAATCACACCCAAGCAGCGGCGAGCAAGGGTGGGACGGGGACGGGGGCAGGGGCGGGGGCGGGGGCGGGGGCGGGGGCGGGAAACACGACAGCTGCGGGGAGCGAGGGAGCGTGCTGTGCCCGACGCAGCCTTCTCGGTCGAAAACCAGAAAATGCATCGCCCGGGTAAAAATACACGACCTCCGTGGCCGCCGCACTACTGCATCCGCCGCACACCGAAGCAACGCTTCCCCGTATTCCGGAACCGTCAGCATCTGGCGACGTGCATGAACTGATAACTTATTTCGCAGAAATTCCTGAATAAATATAATCCTTTATGTCACTACACACGCAAGAACCTCAACAAGAGATTTTTACAAAGAAATGCAAAAAACACAAAAATTTTCTTTTTCTTGGGTCATAATTTAATAGTATGTCAATGAATCAGATTTGATTCATGTTTCATTGCTGAATCTAAACTTTGTGCGACAATCTTTATTTGATTTGTAATAAGCTTATATAAGGAGAGTATTAATCTCTGTCTTAGTTGTGCTACAGTTCTACAAGGAAAAAAAGGAATTGAACTTCCTCTGCCAAAGCTACAATTCACGTTCTATCGGTGTAACAAATTAAGCGGATTTTCGAAGGTCGATAATAAAGTTGGAATGACTATTTATGATTTAGAAAGACATCTACTACCGCAAGATGCTCCGGCTGCAATAAAACATCGAAATAAATTATCAAACTAAGAAGATAAATGCTAATACTGTGTTTGTTAGGTTCATATTTCTACTCAGTGCTTCATTTCTAAAATTTTAGGTCTCGAAACGCGCCACAAATTAATTACTAATTTAATAGAAATAGTTATATACTTAAAATAAATTTAATAATTATTTCTGAGGCACCGGAACGCCGTTCCGTCGCGTTCCGCCTCAAATCAAGACCTGCTTCTACTACATTATATAAAAAGGTGCAATATATTACCTAAACCTCGTTCTTTTGTACTATCAATTTTGCCTACAAAAACATAATACACATAAAAGTAGCGGAAGGAAGATGACATGCGTCAAAAAGTGCACCGAAATGCAAACAGTTTGTTTAAGAAAGCACTTCCCAAGAAAGGCGCACGAACTCGATCCGGAAGTTCCAAGTAGAGAAACTTCATTAAGAGAAGTTTAATGAAATTTTAAATTCATTGTCCATTGCACACGAAGTGTTCGTTTCAGTGTTTCCACTATCAGACAAGTAGTGAACGATGGAAAGAATCAGAGTCACTAAACAGAGTATAGTTATCGTGATTCTTTCTAGAAGTCAATGCACAAATCGCGATAGGGACATAACGTCTCGATTCAAAGAAACATCGAAATGATTTACCTAACAACTAACACGTTTATTCTTAATGCATTATAATTGTGTGTAGTTTTTTGTCACTTCTTAATTTTTTGCTTTAAAGTAAAGAATATCGTTTTGGAAATTGAATGTTCCGTACGGGAATGAGAAACATCATATTCTAAATTTCTTGCTTTTGGTTCCACACATCATTTCGGACATAAACTCTATTTCCTAGTGTCTCTAGTTTCCAGCGGTTTTATTTATTCGATGCCGTGTGAGGTCATGAAACAGGTGGTTGTGTCTGTTTTGTAGTGCGGATCGATGTGGCGACCACCATCTTCGTGTCAAACATCGTGTCTGCAAAGCAGGCTCACGTAAACTCGCTTAAAAAGACCTGCATATAGTGAATCTCTTGAATCACAATCGCAGCTCATCCTCAGATATTCTTCTCTAGTAGTTTCGAGTAGTGAATCTGAATGTGGTGAAATCGAGATAATTAGCGAAACGTTCGGACGAGATAAACTCCGAAGCAGAAACTAAACATGGTGGTGTCCCATCGGATTAAAAAGCACATTTGATTATAAACAGTGTAGTGCACGTCTTTAAAAAATGGTGATGAGTTATGGCAGAAGAAAATTGCGTTTCGCATTAAGTAGAATTTAAGAAGAAATGAAAATTTAAAAAATTATCGATTATGCCACACCACACACTGACATCAAACTCTTCCTGAAATTTATTGCAGGAATACTGCCGCTCAATCGCTCACACTAGACTGTTTCGACATTTGAAAACACCTTGAAATTGCGACTTCTCAAATCTTTTGTATGGTACAGACACAGGTGCAGATTCGAGGAACGGGGGAAGGCTAGGAGTTCTACAAATAATCACACAAATAAAGGAAACACGCAGTTTGGTCAAAATAACATACGAAAATTTGCTTTGAAAACATAAATCATCTACCTACACTAGAATCTGAACTACACAATAACATCATTTACATCCGTGACGATGTAAAAATTAGAGGTTCCACGGTATAACATGCATCTGATATTTTTTTCGATAATCGTGCAGCCAGACACTACGTATTACTTAATAATTTGTAGAAAGCATAGTACGTATAAAAGTTTCATTTGCCATTTGCTGTTTTTGGCATAAAATGGATGTGAACTTCACACAACCGATTTTCAATCGTGGAGGGAATGATTAAGCCAAAATGGAAACTCTCAATGTTGTATTTTTAATTATTATCGCACTGTTCATTACATTATTACCAACAGACAATGTATTATAACAAATATGCTGTTATTTTATTACAAATGTTATATTACAATACCAACTGTTTGTATAACAAACGCTCTTTTCTTCGCCAACAGCATTTAGATGGAGCAGCGAAAAACCTTGTGTGTGACTCACATAACCCTGACATTAACATAGCGGTGATGACTCCATAAGTAATACATGCACATCCACCTCATACATCTCGAAAGTTCGGTCGGTTCAGAAAATGGAGTTCGTGAACACATCATTCACAGTAGGGACTGGGTAGGACAAAGAATCAAAGAAGGATAATACTATGGAAGACGAGAAGAGCTGCTCGTTCATGACACTCGTATTCCAGTTAATAGACACGTTTTTAAATTTTCATAGTAATTATCTTATTGCCTCATAAGCATCTTACAGTCGATATGTTTTATTTCAAAACTTTCATTGATAAAAATATCAATAATAATAATAATAATAATAATAATAATAATAATAATAATTTGAAAGGTTTACGAATATATTTATTAGTCCATTGCTAAATTTGCCCAATATGTTTTTTGCACTTCATATCAACAGTACAGACACAAAGACAACGAAAAAGGTAAATAAATATTCTACAATTGAAACAAAAAATCGAATAGATACCTAATCTAACAGAACTCTCAATGGTAGGATGGAAAGACCAACTGGTGAAGCTGCAATAGCACATACTTTTCGCATTGGGAATTTTCGAAAACTGGGGATTTTCGAAAATTCAAAGAAATGGGAGTTGCGCCATTTTTTAAGCGTCCTATGCTCTATGCGTGGAGAAATTAAAGAAATAATTTAGGGCCGTTTTTGAGAAAAAAAAATGAATAAATTTCAAGCAAAAATTACGCAAAATACTCGTTTAAAAAAATTGAACATTTTTAAAACGTTATTTTTAGAACATATCATTTAAGACAAACTCTACCTTCAATACCATACTATTGCAATGTTCTTTTTTATCATATTCGATGATATAGAGTTCTTCAAAAGTGGAACCAGCACGATTTTTCTACCGTCCTTTGCTACATACAAAGGAAAATTTTACAGAAAAACCTTGGAGCCGTTCTTGAGAAAATAATTGTTTAAAAATTGGCTATAATTTGCGGACAGACTGACGGACGTTTTGCCGTCAATCAATTTTTTTGGTTTCATGGGCCCACAAATCATGAATTCTGGCTAAAGTATGTGTTAGAAGAAGCAATTTATTACATACAGGAAAAAGATTAGTCCAATTTTTCGTTACAAGAGCCCGGTAAAAATAGTTTCTCTATCGAAAAATTGTCAATTTCCTACTCACGATAACAATACTCTCTCTTCTTACGATGTAAGGGGAGACAGTAAAAAGAACGAAAAGAAAAATAATTAAATGTAATATGATATCCGTGACACTCAAGATGGAGTATTTTCTCCTCGTCATACCTGGCGACATTACGGCAGTAAAACCGGACGCAAATCAGTTATGTGTCTTTCGGCTCCACAACACGTCTGGTTTGTCCATCAAGTCAGGCATAACATTCACATTGTCACGATCAAAATGAATTACTTTGTACAACCAAGTACGGCAAGCTACCGCCACTAGGAATGTAAATCAGAGAAAGCTGCTCCTCCTCCTCCTACCATCACTCGCCGTGAACCTGTCCGGATTGGCTGACTGGAGGTAGCGTGTTTGCTAGCCCTTACGCCATGCATTTCAAGGTCACGGGCAAGGTAACTAGCGTACTAGAGTTCGCGGGCACTTCGTCCATAGCAACTGTCGTGAGGTACTTTGGTGGATACCTGGCTCATGACAGTCTTTTGGAGAAGACAGTTACCCAAATGCGATATTCCCATCTCCTCTACTCAAGCAATGAAATTAACAATTCAAATTTAATAATACACCAGGCGGATGTCATATAGCCAATTAAGAGTAAAATTAAACATTCTGAATCAAAAGTATCTTGATTTAGTAATCGCGTTTATTTAAGAGTGCAACAATTCCATTAACTAGCTACGTTCAGGTTACGGTTAGGAGGTTTAAAAAAGTTTCTATTAAAAGAGCTCTGTCCATAAGCAAGAATTGTTAACTTATAGACTTGGTAATTTATTTCAGATTATTGCTATATAAACAAATAATTAAAATTGTTTATTAAAACAACTCAAAAAGAAAACAAGGAAAGAATTCGCCATTTAAAGGTATCCATACCCCTTGGCAAAAATATTTACACAAGGCAGAATTTAATAAGAAAATTCACAAGAAATAATAAATAGTAAAGAATATAATAATACAGATCTCGGTTCTTGATATAAGAAAGCTGGCAAACGTTTTCGTATGTAGCCACTATTCCACGCCTCGCACCCTTCAGCTTCCGCGAGTGGACCCTCTCCCTGGATTTGGTGGGGCCTCGAGGGCGGAGTCAGGGGAAGGTGCCGGTGCTTGCATCAGCGACGGGCAAGAAGCTCATGCGGGCGCGGTTTACCATGCCTGCTTCACGCATTCCCTCTTGCCCATCGAACTTCAAGTTTGGCGAGCGGCATTGGCATCGACAGCGGCGACGGGCCAGACGGCCCCAGCGCCGCCGCCTACGCCGCCGCCGACGCACGGGGCGGGCCATCACGTCGCGAGGCGAGCGTGGCGCGGCATAGCAAAAGGCCTGCGGCCTATGCAGGGGCAGAGGCCTCTCGACGGCGAGCGAAGCAGCAGCACGTCCGGCGGAGCGCGAGTCGTCTCGCCGTGACGCGAATGCCGATACGGCGCTGACACCCCGCCCCGCCCCACCCCGCCCTCCCACCCACTGCCGCCGTCGGCCCCCGCACTCGTCATTACTGTTGGTGTCGCCGTCATCAGATTATCAGCGTTGCTCCGCGTGAGCCGCCGTTGTCTCAATGCCGTCGTTGCGTCGTGGCGAGGCGAGGCGCCGAGCTGCCAGTTATCACTGATGACATAAATGACTCAATGATCTTGGAGTGTGAATTCAAATACTCCACTCGACTCCTTTTAAACCCTTTAAACTGCCAGCTGTCCCGTCAGAAATTAGCCCAGTGGAAATCAGTGCATGCTCCAAAATGACTACGCAAACACTAATTTGCATGTACTATTCAAAAGCTTCATAGAGTGTATTATGATAAAAGCGACTGAAATTTCGATTGTGGTAATCTTTCGCAACATAAATCACAGCCCCTCGCATGAGAACAAAGGACAATGTTTCTCGCTTTCAAGGATATGAAAGCTAATGAAAAATCGATTCACGAAGTTCTCCGTACTCTCCGCGTATTCTATGACGCTGTTAGGTCGGCATCCTATCCTCTTCGTGTCCAGGAGCAAACTAAGCTCAAATTGAGTTTACGGCGACGACACTCCCCACGTCGTCGGCCCGTCCCCGCCCAGTTGCTCCTTCCTCTATTTCCTCCCCATCCCCGCCGCCGTCGCCGTCGCCGCCCAGCCGGCCTCGATGGTCGACCCCCGCGCCGCGCCTGTGGCGTGACACGACGGAGTATACGCGGCCTGATTCAGAGCTCCCTAAAAAATAAGGGACAATTTGAGAGGAGAGCCAATCTCGGATACACACGGATGTGATCCAAAAGCATTGTTATTTAATACTCTTTCCTTACATCAAATACACACAATTCGTGCAACACAGCACAGTACAACTCCAATTAGCCGAATGAATTGGTACCGGACCAGATCCGGATAATCACACATAGATTTCACGGAATTTTAAAAAAGTTTCTGCTTACCAGATCACAAAGAACAACATGATAACGTTGATTCTACCAGGCCCTGTACGATATGTAGGAAGGAAAAGGAAGACGTTATGATAGGTGTCTGGGATATAGATTAAAAGATCACACTGTGTGTGTTAAAAATGAAATCCAGCATTAAGAAATGAATCACTTTAAGTTGCAGAGATGAAATCTATGTTATTAGCCTACCATGTTGGTTCTTCACTTTCTCCCTCAGCCAAAATGTTTTATGAAATAAAAGTGCGGAACTTAATTTTCTTTTACGTAGTGCTACAGCGTTATTCATTTATTTTTAATATTTTAAACCTGGCATCCAAGTTCAGTTTAAAGTATTAAAATGTTTGCCTCGAGATAGAATCATGAGTATTAGAATGAGGAGTAGAAATCATTAAATAAGACAGTGGCTGGCGATTGTATTTTCTCTATTAAACTAATTCCTTTGGACCGATTGCAGCCTTTCAGTTTTTGTCCACTTCTATTTATCATAAACGATCAAATTTAAATATATTTTTTATTAAAAGAACATAGATTGTCGATTTTTCTGTTATTTAATTTGTTTTCGAGCAGTAGTTTCGGTAGCTACTCTTTTAAGGAAACTAAACTTTATCTTCGCTTTACTATTTGTGATTCGTGATTCGCCATCACGCACGTTCATTACGGTGGGAAAATGTCGTTTGTTGTTGTCAACAGGCAGTTAGATATCAATCTTCGCCACAAGTACTGCAGAAAATTAGTTTTCTGTGCTTTAGAATCATTTCTCGGAACACTCCGAAATATACGAATGAGTGTAAACTCAAAACACTTAAAGCCATTTTATTTCTTCCCCAAGTATATTATAATTTGTAATTAAACCTTTTAATGTATTGGAATGTTATTGCAGTCTATGTTGGTGTTTGTCAGCTGAACAGTTTACAATTCAATTACGTAGAATTTTCTTGAACTTTATTAGTCTTTACCGAAGCGCTCTCCAGAAAGCTACGCATACACATCCCCACCTGTGTCGAAGGTGCCGGCTGCTTGTTCTGGACAGGGAAAAAGCTTCCTTCTCACCCACATTCTCCAACACTGCCTCCAGGAAACACTTTTTACGACGCCAATTAAACGTTCAAATGTCATCTGCAGCTTCTCATACCCTTCGCACGAAATATGTGCAAATAGGAGATCGAATTTTGGACGACTTCCGGTTGGGAAACTCGCCGGTCAGCGTCAAGGAAATAACGCAGTTAAATTCTCTTGAGGGAACAGCTGCTACCAGTCCGGTCCACCAGGAGAGGTCTCTGGCGTCTTTTTCTCGTCGACGTTTATGGCAGGCACGGTCTGGCTCGTGTGTACGACGAAAAGGCTCATGCCAACTCCAGCTACCAAGAAAATCCCTCCATAAGTGCGACAGATAACAACCTTCGTTGACGATAGTACTTTCTCGAAATTACAAAAAAAAAACTACACCATGGGAAAAAACAACAAAAAAACACCAGCTGCAAACATTCCGATAAGCCACTCCAATAAAATACTTCAGAAGACATGGCAACATAAGGCGTTTTTTCATCAAACAATATTACACACTGCTGAAGCTTGTCTTCCTCATCCTGCAGATGAGGCAAGTTCAAGGAGGAGGCTGTGCCCCTGCCCTTCGGCCGAGACAAAACACGTAATCTACTCTTAATAAATAATAAAGCAACAAGGTGTACCATTTATTATAAAATATTTTATTATTTCAATGTTTGTGTATTATAAAAGAGAACTGACAATAATCGCACATCAAACGTCACCATCAAATAGTGTCAGTCCTCCCCTGTGCCCTCCCCTTTAGGCAATTTCTGCATCTGCCTCTGCTATCCGATTCACTTTATTTCTCTCAGTGAAATTATAAGGAAGTATATTTAAAACAAGACTTAAGATCAGGGTGTATTATTATCAGCAGTGAGGTTCTACAGAATCAAAATTGATAAGTTAATAAAAACACTAATTGAGCAATAAATTCCAATAAAATCGCGCGAAATGACTGATCTGAGACATAGAAGATTTTAAAAGAACCTGTAAGCAAAATTTTCTGTTTATAATGGAGGATGACGAAATTTCAGCGAGTCCTTCACCAATTAGGTGCAAAATCTGCGCTCTGAATTTTGAGTGAAGCAACAACCGAGAAATTCGGAAATAAGGTCGAAATAAAAGTCCCCATGGCCTATACTTCACCACCTAAAACATTACTTTGCTGACTTCATGGTAACTTCACAAAACTTATTTGCTTATAGTTTCCACTTATTTTTACACAATAAAAACCTTCTTACATACACGACGAAAATTGAGTCCTGAAGGTGCAGAAGTTTCGATAAAACTGAGGAACGTGAAGTGCAAAGACGATGTGACATTTGTAAAAAGTAAGATATTTCAGATAACTCTAAAGGAGAAGTAAAACGAAGGGGAAAAGTAACTTCCAATAAGATTTCATTAGCTAATGCATTTTGTTTTACTTTTAAAATAATATAGAAAGTTTCCGTGTATTACTGGCCTAAGAGCTCCCTACAAGAAGCACCAATTGCCAGCGAGGTGCTGCAATAATTCACGCGCCTATCAGGAAAGGGAACGCGTATTAGAATTAAATTATATCCCAACGGAAACAAGGGAAACGACGTTGACAGCCGCAGATTAGATAAGGTAGAGATTACATGGACGAGGCATTTTCGTGATCCCCTCCCAATAGCGCGACAGCTCTACGACCGCCTGCCACTGCTCGACGGTCGGTATATTACATCTCGGGACTAAATTACTTTTAAGACACAGTAAAATGATTATCTTCAATTATCATTGCAATTATTATTATTATTATTATTATTATTATTATTATTATTATTATTATTTTCATCTCTTTATTCACAGCTTTCTGGGATTACAGTAATCACACAGACACACATCAAAGCATCATCACTTATTACTTACACATTAATGAATAGCGCTTCCAGTATTTACACAGCATATAATACATTTATAAAAATTAAGATCTTTAAATTTTACAAACAAATTTCTAACAAGTGTTTTATACATCTGAACCCATAATTCTTCTAACCAAAGAACATGTATTAATTATTACCGCTTTCTGCGTGTTTATCAGAATATTCTTGTTTATATGAAGTTCTTCCACTGACTTTATAGTGAGAGAATAGCTGAGATTACAACAAGGATTGTCTTCGCATTTTCCAAGGACCATTTCTCCTTCACGATTTGGACTAATTATTATATCTATTCTATGTCTAATGTCTAAATTATTATTATTATTATTATTATTATTATTATTATTATTATTATTATTATTATTATTATTATTATTATTATTATTATTATTATTATTATTATTCCCATTTCTTTCAAGCAAAAGATGAAGTACCATTTACTTCATTTGAAATTATTCAGGCGGAAAAGGAATTGAAGCCATAAAATTCAACATCAGACGTTTCCCACCAAAATTTCGACACAATGACTGTTTCGGAAACTACTTACAAATTTCTCAAAATGATGAATCGACCGATTTGGATGAATTTCCGAATTGTTTGTTAAAAGAGTTGTGCGCCTGCCATTATACACCCGTTGACTCGTACATATAATGCATCATCTCGCTCCGGAATATTTCCCGATATAAAGGGTTAATATCAAGCTGCTCTCAATGATCTATCTCCAAGAAAATGCAACAAAACTTATAATCAAAATAATTGGGCAACTTCTCTCATCTTTTCAAAAATTGTAGGCAGACTTTTCTACTTACGAACGGAAACCTTTCTCAGTAAATATGATGGGTTTTCATATTGCCCATGTGGATTCAGGAAATCAAATCTACCGAAACAGCCGTATTTTTTTTCCTTAAAGATATAGCTCCATCAATGGATCAAAATGAAGCACTTATTGGAATATGTTTATATCTCTCAATACCATTTGACGATACTGCTCATAACATTTTACTTTAAAAATTACCTTCATATGAATTCGTGGTATTGCTCTAGTTTTGTGAGTTGCCACCTTAAATGGTGGTGGTGAATTATAGATATTCAAATATCGTTCTCCATGTTCTCGAGGAAGCAAGTCGGTCTTAGGGCAGGGCAAGGCAAGGGATAATAGCCAAAATCTGTAGCTGATTTGCCTTTGCAAATGCCAAAAACGCTCGTTACTATCTATATTAATGATTCAACTTGATATGCATATGGGGTAAGGTAGGGAACCCAGAGCTCAAGAAAACGTGCACAGATTGCACTTCTCCCCATAGTACGTCTCAGAGTTAACTATTTTTAGTTAAAAAATAAAATAAACAAAAATTAAAATGTCATGATAACAACTTGTTCCTCTTCGGAAATAAAACACTTAAGTTGAAATGATTTGTATTCACAAGTCAATTGCAATTCTGAAAGTGTATTTAATGCAGCTGCATTATTTATAAAGATATATTATCACTCGATTGTAATATCTCCATTAATCTTTAGCATACTCACTTGGCTTTACATCACCATGGAGTCCTACGTAAGACACATTCCATTCAGTTATATGATCGAGATAAATCCGTCATTTCACAAATTCTAACCGGGTGTGCGATTGGAATAGCCCTAATATACTTTATCTCATGTTCATAAGTTCTCTATGTTTATAGGGATTGTCAGACGATAACATATGACACAATATGAGTAGAAGCAACGTGTTGTTTCAGCCTGATACGCGAAAACGAAGCTCAACGTTAATTTTATGCTGTTGATGAGTTTACATAATTTGTGAATCACTGACGTCCATCAGCAGAGGCTCGCCCAAAGACAGATCGCTGGACGAAAAACAGAGCAAACGCCAGGCTCGCTGATTGTCAAATCACAATGCCTGAAACAACTCCTCGGAGTTGCCAGCGCGTGAAAGATGCAACAACCTTTTCGTGGAATATCTGTCTCTGGCGTTTAACCTCTGCTCACTCACCCTGGAAATCAGTGGTGAACGAACCAGAGATGTAACAGATGTAAAGACACCGACAGAGAACAACGTGATGTTTCGTTTGCTTCCTTCGAACACATTTTTTATCGGTATTATCGTTATAGTCATCATCATCATCATCATCGTCGTCGTCATCATCATCATGCCATTCTAATGCAGAGGTAAAAATCGCAGATTTTTTGACAGAGAAGCTCGTATTGGGGAGGCGCAGGTATCGAGGATGTTGATAAATCATCTTTCTACACATAGTAAATTACATCCACTAACACGTCATAATCCACATTTTGTAAGTCCTTGATGCCGAAAAATTGGTTGACGGTTAAAGTCTCTCTCTTTCTCTGTCCGTCCGACCTTCTTTCCATCCGTCCGGTCTGCGGCCAACGCAAGCACCAAAACTGTTAAGGGTATTTGCCCCAAAATTGATATTCCCCCATGGATTTGAACAATTTCGACGTCCTACGAATTTGAAACGGATATTTTAATTTTGAAGATACTTTACATGAAGCCTCAAAAACATTCGTCTTTCTAAAACGTGGTTCCACGATTTTTATTGAACTTTTATACAAAATGGACGCTTCGTTGAACTCTGGTATAATTTCGTTGAATTTTCGAAAATTGTAAATGTTCACAAATTTTTCGGCGTCTTCCTACAACTAAAATATTGAAGAAAAGATTTCTTTCTTACAGATTTCTGTTGTGTAAAGACAGATTTGAAGTTCACGTACAATCTTTCAAAAATGTTAGTCGTATTCTCATAGTCTTGCGTGAAATATTGGCAATTTTTAAACAATTTATCTTTAATTTTTTCAGTGAATAGGGTGCAGGTAAAAAAGGGTGCAGGTCTCCTTTTCGTTTCTCTCTAAATGTTTGAAAACGGCAAGTGAGAAACAATGCTTAGCAGCACTAGTCAGCTGAAAATGACATCTGATAAATGTTTCGTATGCTGCGTGTAATAATAACAGATATCTGCTATTAACGACGAAAATGCCCACCCTCTAAGTTATTTTCATTAAAAAAAACACTCATAAATAAAAAAGCAAGGAATGGCAAGAAATTCTATACTTCCATTCTAGAGCATAGCCATAATTGTTTTATGAGATATAAAACTGAACTAAATGCAAAAGCGAATATCTCTTTTAAATGGGTTAGAGTTATTTATTGTAAGGAAGAAAATAATTTCTAAAATGACAAAAGAATTTATACAAGATCTTAGCCGCACGTTTATTCGTCGTTTTGTCTTTTAAATAGCATTTATGATACCTATTTCTTAATTAGAATATCGTGAAAATGAACTGCATCAGCTCGATAAACTTCAGTAATCTTAGGGGCCACGCATGAGAACATAAAATAGCCTTCAATGTCACTGACAATTCAAAATCATTTCCATGCTGCTCTTCAGACTTCATGAGAGCAATAAACCGGAAATCATTAACGGAAATTCTTCCTTTGTAAGTGGATTATATTCCCCTTAAATTATTCACAGTCCATAACAGTCAAATCGGTTTGGTTGCAATGCGACTACGTTCTGACGTTCAATGTGATTACATCCTTCGGACTCAAATACTAGTTTGGCACTTTGCAAGTTTCACGACGTAATGTGAAACAATATAATTCCACATGCAGAAAGGTGCCATATTATATCCCTGGCAATGTATCATCTCTCATTCGCGACTCTTCCAGTGCTTACGTTGTTCAAAAATGGGTTTCGCATTTCTCACATTTTTATGATATGCGTACACTTATAATTTCTAAATCTCAATGTTAATGTTAATGTGCGTTATATTTTCACTGCGTTACAAGCTAATGTGAAAAGTAAATATTAGAAACCTTAGTTCCACAACCCAAACAAAAGTTACGAGAGCGACGAAGTCACGGCCTGACTACCTAAACCTGCGTGAGTAGCTGGGAACATGTGGGACAAGGCTCGGCAAACAGATTTCCTAACCATCGCACGATGACCCCATGGCCCCCAGCCGTCTGCGTGACCCGCCTGCGGCACGAAGGAGCAAACGAGCGGGGTGGTAGCCGGAGGGTGGGAGAACACACCGGAAGCCGACAAGAGGAAGTAGGGGGTAGGCGGGACAGCAATGACCAAAATACTAGACAAAATACTAGATAAACTAGTTGCTGATAGATGACGATGCGTCGAGGATATGGAAAATGTGGCGGCTTGGGGGAAGCCAAAGCAAAGAAACGCAGGTTAACATTTGATACCAATGGTTAAAACGTAATTGAGATGTTAGGAAGATACGTTAAGAGGTGACAGGGCCGCATGACATGCGAGGAAGCTTGCACAGTACTCAAGGGCGTAGCGGTTGGGTAGAGGAACCTGAGCAGCCCGCACCTCAGACGCGGACAAAAAAGGCGCCCAGCGGGGATTTGGGTGACGAGTGGGGTATCCGGGTATAGAGCGAGATATGGGAGTTAGGCGAAGGGAGGCCAGGAGGCGAGAGGGCTTGCCAATGGAACGGTGGCGGGGGCGGGCAGAGAAGGGGTGGGCAAGTGGAAAGCACGAGAGGTGGGAGCACAGAGGCAGGATGCAGAGGGCGGCGGACAACGAGCAAGCAGGCTGCAGAGGGCGGAAATTGGGAAATCGAGAGGGAAGAGAGCGGCAGAAAGGGTGCACAGAGCATGGTGCAGACGGGGGGGGGGGCGGTAAGCGACCAAGCAGGGTGTAGATAGGCAAGATGCAGAGAGAAAAGAATAGGCAAGTGACGTGAAGAGAGCGGAGAACGAACATGCGGAGTTCAGGTTGCGGTGAGCGGGCAGTAGGGGCGCGGAGGGCGGAGAGTGGGTAGGCAGGGTGCAGAGAGCAAAGTGCGGGCAGGCGGGGCCAGAGGACGGAGAGCAGGCAGAGAGCAGGAAGGCCGGGTGCGGAGGGCTGAGCGGCAGCCGCCGCGATGCGACCCCGGAGACGCACCGCCCTCAAGGGGACCTTCCCAAACTTATACTTCCCGAGCGCACCGGAGCTACTGCTCCGTGGAGACGCGCGAGGCACGACGGAATCCATCGCCGGCGCCAGACGAAGTGACGGAGGATCCCTCACATGCGCTCCAACGGAAACGTATAGCACTAAATGATACACAATATTGCATAGAGCCCCAATAAATTTCATTTTCCATCAATCCTGGTAGAACCACACGAGACATTTGGTGGCGATAAGTTATAAAAATAACGTTATCAATTTTAATCAGTTTTGCCTATAATTTCTTACGGTTTCATGGGTAACTGAATGAAAATTTAATGCCAAAATTATCAATTTTGTGTTGTAGTTGTCGAAATCATTATCAAAATGGCAAACTTTGGAGAAATTGCATTCTTGTAAAATACACACTACCTTTTACATGATAAGTAAGCGTAAGAATTATAAACTTATGCAATAATAATAATAATAATAATAATAATAATAATAATAATAATAATAATAATACGTATATATGTAGTAAAGCAGTAAGTTACAACTTATAGAATCTTTCCTTTTATTTTAGCTTTGCCACTGGTGTTCGTGCTTTTTGCATTCGGCCGTCTGTATCGCCGATAGCACGATGAAATAATTGAAGTCATTTTTGTCAACTTAGCTCAGACTTATTTCGTAATTAATCTGAGTTGACAAAGATGACTTCAATTATTCCATCCTTTAATAATATCAGAATCTCATCAGCATTCCCACAATTCGGCGATGGCAGTTGATGTCATTATTAAAATCTGATTTGAATCAAGTTCACAAAATATCACTATTTTACTTACTGTTAATAAAGACTTTAGTTTCGTGCTCCTGTGAAATTTAAGCAGCCCCGTCTCTCCCATTCCTAAATGGGGACAGTACGAAAAGACAAATCCCTAATAATAATCTCATAACCGGCACACGCCGATGGGCAACACATCAACATTCCAAGAAAGAACTGAATATTCAATAATAATGATTGAATAATGAATTCAGAGGTGGTAGTAAGTACTATTCTTAAGTAATTTTTCTCTTATTAATTTTCATACAAATACACAAGTATATCTTATATTTCTTTTTGTTCTTCCATGCTTTAATTTTTTTTATATATATTTCCTTTTGCTTTGTTGTAGACCCACTGAAGATGGGACAAGTGTTTCCGAAAGGTGACTTTGGGTACTAAATATTTCATTAATATTAAAACTTCGAATTGTTGCTGTTTGATTATTTCTTAATTCATATTATTTAATAATAACAATAATAATAATGCACTTATGTTACAAATAACAAAAAAACGTAAACCCCAGACAGATTCAACGATTCACCTGAGCGTTTCCTCCGTGTCCCGTTGTTGCTAGACCTCGTCGAGCACAGGTTTCCTTGTGCAATGTTGATGAGTTCCGGAAAGTTCACTTGCCCGCAGCAGCTGCAGATGCGGCAATCGCGGCGTGGACACGCCAACTGCTCCGCACTGCTTGACTCTCCAGAGAGAGAGGGCCGGTGGGGCACAACACTGCTTGGGGCGAAGTTACGCATCTAATATTCTTTAAGGTCCATTGATATTTTTTATTCATGTGTATTCACAAAAGCACTGCACTTAATGGAATGGAATGTTATTGAAACTTTCATATATACACTACAGATATAATTTAATAGTAACTACATCACTGTAGTAATTCCGAAGAGTACTGTGTTCGTTTACACTCAAATTTTCCGTGCGCCCAACATTGATCGGTATTCCTAGAACTACATGCCTCCAAATGCACGTATATACTCGTAATATGTACGAAAATTAGAATATATAAAATTATTTTAGAAATCCAACTCAAGTGGGTTTTCCAACAACAATACTAAAAAACTGCACTCATCTAATTCAGTCGTCATACAAAAAAGCTTGTGACGCATGCACGCACAACGCTTTAAAAAAACAATTCACATCAAACTACAAATTAATTGCATCAATATTCATCTAACATTTCAATTCGTCGATTATACCTAGAAGATGCATTGAGTATAAATATTGAACTATGGACATACTTTACTCTGGAGTTTCATTTTGCTGCGTTTCCACACTCCTCCTGTCACAAAACTTCGTTTTGCCTTACCTCCATTTCCTGGCAATCTTACGTACTGTATTCGTTACAGTTATCATTTTTAATTTGAAAACTGTAACCCTCGAATCTCAAATAACATTTCCCCTCTCCCCTCGATGCACATAGTGTATCGCCAGCGGTCTATGAGCATCGAGTTCGATCATTGAAAAATACAACTGCTTGTTTCACTTTAGAATAACATTAACGTTTATGATCGTACCGAATTTGCCACAAGTGTTTTAATGCCCTTTAGAAGAACCTTGCCTGCTTTCTGGCGTTAGTAACTTTCTGATGGTAGTGTCTTCGCTTGCTTTTGAAAAAATATCTTCTGCATTATAATATCACAAGGAGACTGGATTTATTTAGAAATATTTATACTTTTAGAAAGTAGCAACAACTAATATTATTAATGTTTGAAACATTAAATAAAACAGGAAATACGGGAATATTTTGTCTGGCAATATTTGGCAATTGTCCTCTTTCGTCATAAATCATAAGTAATACAAATCTGCAAAGAGGTTTCTCTACACGTGTCAAAATATGTGAAAAGTATTGGAAGCTATGTGGAATATATCTTCCTTTTTATACGACACAAAGGATAAAGTGGTCTGACAGAAATTCCACTACTACCTGTACGATTGTTTTGTTTCGTAGTGCTTGAAGGTGAAGAGGTCAAAATGCAATAAGAGTTCTGACGTGGAGCCTGATAAACGAGACTCCACATGAAACTAGACTAAAAACAGTACGTCGCATTCCAACTCCTCGTTTGCATTAAATTTAAACCATTCGTCAGTTACCAGTTTTCCTCCAGTAGCACGAGTCACGTGCATTCTCTTCTCGTTTGCACGTTCGCTTAAGTAATATATTATCTACCAACATGCCAACTTCGTAACGAGCAGATGAAGCAAGAAATGAAATATAGGAAATGCAGCGTAAATATGAAACATGAAAGCATTAAGAAAAATCATTAAGTACATGGGGGAACAGCTTAAGATGTAACCGCAGAAAAGTGTGATAGATGGAGTTGATAGATGCTGATAAATCAAGTTTTGAACTTCATGGTGAAATCACTTATGTCAGGACAAAAAGCAAATCAGAGGAAAATGACGAATAATTTTTCTTTAACTCATTCTGATATCACTTACTCAAAATCCATTTAAATGGTTTATAATGCAAGGTGAGCTTTTTTTTCTTTAGCGAAACGAGTGTAAAGAGTAGGGGGCGAGTTTTAATAAAATATCATTTTCTCTTTTCACTTTAGAGAAATGCCGTTTAGTTTAGAAATTCATTTAATGTTATGACAAAAGGAAATAACCCATTTTTAAAGTTTTTTTTGTAGTTTTGTCGATTGCGACTATTAAGTCATTTTTTACCTTTTCCATACTTTTTAATTCATTTTCGCTGATTTCATTGATTTCAATATTTTAATGGTACGTGCTTCAAATAATATTTACGAGTTGCAACAAATGTTCTCCGCAGAATTCCTGAGTACTTATGCATGGTAGCCTATTCGATTTCTTCGCTCAGAAGTTGTAATGTCAGTCATTGTGAGTATTGTAACGTCGTGGATACAAACACATTTCAACAAGCGGCCGCGTGACGTAGGCGAAACGTTAGGCGTCCACGTGCTAGCCTTTGTTACAGAGAGAGCGGATGTGACGTTGGGGGGAAAAGCCAGGAGGCGGCGTGGAAGTGGTGCGGGCTACCTGCGCCGGGCGCGACGACGCTTCGATCTCTTTCGCTTCGAATCTCCGAGGAGTGCGCATCTGGTCGGGATCCGGTCGGCAAATGCCTGGTTGGGTGCGGACCGCGAGCGTGGCGGGTAGGGTCGGCAATGTGTTTGCCGTAGGGACAGGGAGACTCAAGGACGAGTCCGTAAGTAGGATGCGGCGCTTCACGCCATTGCATGTAAGTGATACTCGAGCGTAGTGGTGTGGTAGCCGCAGCGAAGATTACTCCGAGTAGAAGGATCTTTTGGAGTTAATTTAATTGTGTAAATAAGGTTGTTTCGGTGGTGGAACTTAGTAAATAAACCAGCAATTATTTAAGGCACTCTCGTCTGTGTGCCAGAAAAGTTGGAAGTTGAGTTTTAGTGTGAAGCTATTTTCACTTTTAAAGCGATAATTTAAAAAATATTTGTTTTGGAGATTTTTGTTTTGGCAATTTTATGGAAAAACTTATTTGGTGTACGTCTATTACACTTTTAGGGATTTTGCTAATCTGGATTCTCTACCTATTCAGAACTTCCCATTTCATCCGGCAGGGGAAGCACTATATGCCACCATAACGTTTATAAAAAAGTATTCCTAATAAAAACACAAACTGCAAATTTAAAAAAATCATATATATATATATTAAGAAGTGCGGGAACATGCGATGAAAATTTGAGGAAACGGTGAACATTTGAGAGAACACGTGAACACATTTGAGGGAACATGTGGAAACACGTAAAACATTTGGAGGAACATGTGGAAACACGTAATGAAACATGTAGGGTATCGTGTAGGGAACTTTCGTGTGCATGTTGGAAACGCGAATGTGCGAGGCGATTATATCGGGGAGCATGTAGGAAGCAAGTAGGTGGGGATTAGGGGGAGCGAACTGAGTGAAGATTTAGCTCTTCTGTAACCGTTCCTCCGTAGGAGTGGCCAGAAACGAGCAGAAACTCGAATTCTCTGTAAAACTATCTACGCGTCAATAGACCTCCTATGACATGTCTACAGTGCTTCAATGTGTAGCTCAGGTTCTGGCCTGAAGTTGGGATCCATATGAACCTATTTTGACTTTTAAAACAAATTTACAAAGTGCGAAAGCTCGCACGGATCCAGCTAATACAAATTATTTCATGACCAGTAAAACCGTCAAAAACGGATGTGTAAAACGTTGTTTTCTTGAAGCTTTTATTACAATGCGAAATCATGCACAGGTGTCTCAGAATAAATGTTACAAACTTCTATGTCATGTGGAGATCCAAGATAACTTTTTCAAATGAATATATGACGAGGAATTTCATATAAGAAAATTACATATAAGATTTTTGCCCATGATTTGTAGGCAACTTATAGACTTATAATTGTTTCTGTATCCTATTTTAAACATATTTCTGATAAGATAAAACCTAAAAAATATATAATATTCATACTGTATTCTCTAATACTAAAACAACCATCAATTCCAAGTCGAATGTAGATATTACGCCTATTAAGGGACAACATAATGTTGTATGTCACATTAATAATTGTGTTAACTGTAATTTTAAATGTACTGGAACAACAAAAAGATCTTAGATACAAGGATAAAGGAACATAATATGTTGTATGTACACATTAATATTTATTGTGATTTTAACTGTCAAAATTCAAAATTTATTGCTTATTTATCCTTGTACATGAGAACTTAAGTAGTATATGATTTAGTGTAGGGATCACAAAAAGATCTTTTTAGCCCGTCATACAGTTTTTAAGACGTAAATAAATAAATAAAGGAACTCTTAATTAATTCAAAACTTGATTCTACCTAACATACTGGGGTAACAAAACACACATTCACTTCAGGACATGAGAATGTTATCTGAAATGTTATACACAGTTCGAAACACCGTGAATTTACAAATTGATACCTCTAAATTATATAACGATTTTCAATATGGATTATAATTTTCTATTAACAGCTTTTTTTATTTCAATCTTTGCAAAATCATTGCAAAATCATTGCAAAATGTTTGACGTGATCACCATAGAACTTGTTTATTTATGTTTAAACTTCAGAGCTTTTGTCTAATTTTATCAATGTACTTACTGCAGCACAAAAATTCGGCCGCACAAAACCACATAAAATGTTTTCTCCAAAAAGTAGTACGCAAAATGCTCAAGAACAACAAATACTCTAGTATAATACGACAAAAAAAATTTTTTTTACAAACGCAGTCTGCATTAACACAATATAGCATGTATACAATATAATAGTTCTTTACGAACCTAGTACATAAAAAAGTTGTATACACATAAAATAGCAAATATTTAATGGCGGGGCGCCTCTTACTTGGGGCCTTTCTATCGCATGATTTTAGCAGCATTGTAAGCAGTGACGCGAGAATACTGTCGGTATGCGCAGTATGAGAATAGATGGAATACCACAATCAAATATTTGCATTTTCTGTCAAAACTGTTTCCTTACTTCTGGATTTTTCCTGTATTTAGGTATCTAAAGAAACCATAGACTCCTCTTACATAGCCGGAGGCTGCATAGTTTTCTTTCAATTTCTGCGCACATTGGAAATTTGGAATGTAGATAAAATATTATGTAATATATCTTCAAATATATTTCGTAAAACGATTCTGACAATTTATAACATTTCACAATAGCAATAAAAATCTTAAACAAGTGCACATTTTACTCACCTTGGCTGGGAAGACTTCAAATTAATCAGCGATGTCATGGCAATTGCTCAATGCAGTCAGGTTTTCTGAAACAAAAGAATACTATTTTAAAATATCTCCAAGTGTCACAGATTACATATGCAATTCCGTTGTGAACCTATGTAATTTATAAATTAGGTCATTGTACTTTATCTGTCGTCCAATCCTTAATTCGCATTATTTTCATTACATAATTATCATACATTTTGTGATTTTTATTCAATATTAGTATATTACATGATCTAGATATAATTTAGTACGCTGATAAATGATAATTAAATGTCATTAAGCATTCAGCTTCCATTAACTGTATCAGATCAATTCTGTCACAAACACGACAAAACATACCTTTCAAACAACTCTAAGACTTGTACAAACACCTGACATGGGAAGTACAGATTTCGAAGGCCAGAAAGCAGATATTTTTGAACGCGAATAAAGATATTGGAATTTTGCAAATATATATGAAAATTTGGAAGAGTAGAATGGTTACGCCCAATTCATTAGCCAAGGTAGCGTTCTTTCGCCAAAACATCAACTCGGCAAACAACTGTTTCATAGAAAGCCATTTGGCCCCTCTGCCTCTTCCCCACGCGCAACAATCGCCTCGACCGGTGCCCGCGAACTAAGAAGATTTTTTTTTGTTTAATGTTCTGTGGTACACAACAAACAACGTGGTGTTTTGGCCACCTACTGGCGTCGAACGTTTGGATTAATCCTCCTTTAATCCAGTTAGTCATTGCCTGTTATTCCTTCGGTGAGGAGCTCGGCGCCGTTAGATCCCAGGGTTCCCAGACGGCCAGCCAACAAGGAACCCGGGATGTCTCGAATTTCCTGCGGTGACACTGCGTGCAAAATGCAGACCGACTGCCCTGAGATGGAACGTACAAAGAATGTTTTGTTTTGTTTTCCTTTCATCCAAAGATTCAAACTAAAAACACAGTAGACAGTTTTTACTTTGATTTTTTCCCTTTCAGTCCACATGAAACGTAGGCTTAACGATAGGCTAACTGCGGAAATGAAACAAACAAGTGCGAGGGATTTTCGCAGCTGTGCAAAATTTCCTGAAAAACGAAAGACAAACTGGTATGGTTAGAGGATATTTTTTGCTACTGCACATACATAGTTATATAAATTGCTACTGTACACTTTGTTAATTATTTTTTGTGAATTTTATATACTAAAAGCACGCCGTAAAGATGCAAAATTTGAGAAAAGGAGTTTCCCCCCATTGATATACCCCCGGTGAGGGGGTAATATACCTGTAACTTAAATAATCTGAATTCACAATTTTAAATGATTTTGTAGAGTGAAAAAATGTATGCCAACTGTCAAAAAGTCACTATTAGTAGTACATGTTTTTCACGGAATATATTGTTCTAAAATATGAGAAAGAACGAATATATCTGAGAAGTTATAGGTGGCAGAATCCACCTTTGTTTTGATGCAGCATGACAAATCAGTGACTGTAAGAAAATCTAAAGAATCAGGCCTCAAATTGACATACTCCAAGTTCCAAAAGGTCACTTGCCAAGTATGGTAGTTTCTTAGTTCGCCTTTTAACAATTTACGATTTTTTTCAGCAACACTTCGTCCCGGCCAACCTCGATTACAGCGGTTTTACAGAACTCATCGTCCCATCGCGACGCTTCGCCCTTCCGCTTGCACTTGTGTATCAATTTTCCGGAATAATCCCTTCCCCCTCCAGGGCTACCGAGGTGGCCCTTATGTACATCTCCGCATTGGTTATCTTAAATTGCTGAATAATTGCAATTTAACTGCTGTTAAATTGCTACTTAAATACTGTATAGGTGCAGATGTACCCGCCAGACTATTTGGGTTCCAATAGTCAGAAAAAAACCTTCCAGAATGAAAAAGCCTCTCTCAACCAAAATATTCGTGAAAATGAACACATGTTAGCTTTCATTGCACAGATTTGTCATTATGCCGTTAAATTACAGAAATTTTAAGAACCAACAGTTCTTGAAAGGACGATCGTCCGCTTTTCGTAAACACTTCATCAAGGATACTGTATCTCTGTGTCACTGAGCTGCCCAACTCTGGCAAATCTTCCCAACCTGCAGTAATACAGAGGCTTACAACAGAGTGGATCAATAATTCCTGATCACTTGTGTGAGAAGAGCCCCACGTTCATACATCGCTATGATTTTGAGTGCGAGCAGAATCGAGACATTCGCTTAGGGGTGACACGGTCTTGTGAATCTTTGTTACATTTTTTTTCGCCGACACGAGGATCGGACAATGTTTTAAGCACTCAATAAACCTCAACTCATAAGTTAAGTAAAAACGTATAGGAAATCACCCCCAGGCGGCGTAGAAAACAATTTTAAGATGGAAAATGTACATTTTTGTAGATAGTGCAAATGCCGGAGAAACAGATACAGCTGGATGTATGTCGATGTGCAATTGTTATGATTGTTATCTTTATCTTCTTTTTTTCTTTTCTTTTTTGTGGCCAAACGTTGCAGGAGGCGCCGAACATAAATAGCATGGCACTTTGAGAGTAAAATTATCTGTAGAACATTCGTAAAAACATCCGCAGAACATATTGCTGTATTATTATAAGGGAAAAAATGTCTCATTTCCTGCGAATAAAATTTTGCTTTTTTCAATGCTTCGTTTCGAAATTTGAAACAATTTATTCAAACAATATACCGAGTGTGAGTGATGTTAACGGTTTCCAATGACATTTCCGACATGGAACGTTATTCCTGGAAATAGAGGGCCTGGAAAATTTGTTTCTGTCTTGCAAAGCAAATGTGAATAATGAAGAAACTCATGAATGACATTCATTATTATCGCCAAAACTCATGAAAGTTAATACGAGAGAATTCACACACAAAGCACGACACAGAATGATCTTACTTCGATATTTTTCACCGCATAATATACTCACAAAGGCACCACTACGCTTAGAAATCCATGGAAATCTCAAGAACATTCGCGCGCAAACTTGATCCTCGACGCTATGTGCTCCTGAGAGAGAGAGAGATAGGGAGAGAGAGGGAGACAGAGGGAGAGGACGAGAGAGAAAGAGAAAGAGAGAGAGGAAGAGAGAGAGAGACAGAGAGAGAAAGAGAGAGAGGAAGAGACAGAGAGAGAGAGAGACACTGACAACATTGCATACCCTCTGTTGCAATTTTGTACGCCACTGATACCCGAAGTAATGTCGTGATGCGTCATTTTGGCAGCGTGAGGGACATTCACAGACAATCGCGCATCGCTGTTCATCCGTTTATTGCAATAACTCCTGCAATAGCCGGCAGGCGCTCATGCAAACCAGCAACGACCTGGAGCCAGCATGCTACACGTAATAAACACACGTGTGTCGAGCTATGATCCTCACCCCGTAATCAATCAAATGATTTCTTTCTGAACTGCCTCCAATTCATGACTATTCTGAAGTATGTGTACGTTTTACCTGGACATACCTATTTGGACTGCATTCGAAAAATAATTTTGTATTACTTTTAAACTACTATTCGCATCGGCCAATGTCATATCACATCATCGAATTCATTTGCGCACTGAGGAACGTCCGCACAGGAAAGCTAGTGCAATAATATTAGATAATTTACTGTATGTGAAGGTAATTTCGTCAATAATACAAATTTACTCGCATGAGTGTCGTTGCGCCATGCCACAGCAGCCCTCACGTCCGCGTTGAGCGCACGGGCGCAAAGGCCCTCGCTGGAGAAACGCCTTCCGCGAGACCCGTCTCCTCCCCTCGCCCTTTGACACTCCTCGGAGGCCGCCCTCGTGCCATCACGAGATGGCCCTTGTGACTGCCCTCGCCGCCGTTAACAACCTAGAGCACTCCTCAGCGCCGCGCCCTCCCGAGGTCACGGCACGCCCTCCCCCGCCCCCGCCCCGTGCTGGCTCGAGCGCACCCCTCGCTCCTGCCTCTCCTGCTTCTTATCCTGCGAGTTCGCTTACACACGGGAACGCATCTAGACATTCAGTTTGGGGGACGTAGTTCTAATAAAAGAATAGATACTAGCGTACCCATGCGAGAACTCTCGCATGTTAAACCCCACCCTATTTTTTGCTTAGGGTGTAGAGAAACAGAAACTTGCGAACATGCGGTCCGTTTCAATTGTAGTTCCTTCCACAATTAGGTACACAGCACTTGTAGACCATGGCAAATAGTTAAATGAATGGTTGCACTACATGCACAAGAAACAATCTACATCTGCATGAAGCAACTTATAATAGAACTTCTAGTAGTTGCTGCGAGAGCGAATCTTGAATTGATAATTAAGCAAATAAACCTCGTCAGTCTGCGCAAACCATGGTGTACACAGAAAGCGTAAATAGTATAAGATGAATCTAAGCCTTCTAAGCCTGGCGACACAAAGATAGCCACCAGCACCAAGGGCTGAAACATAGGTCATGGGGGAATACATTCTGTATTCCCCATGTATAGGCGGTATTGGTAGTATCGATAAGCACCGAATCGGCAAAAATTTCATAGAATGTCAAAGAAAGTCTCATATATTAGTTTTTAATGCCCTAGAACGCTTCGTTTAGGAGTTATTTAATGATTTAGTTGACCGAGTGTTGCGGGTTGCATTTGACATGAATATATAGCTGCGTTTTTTAAACAAATCCTTCACATTTTTAAAGTCAGAGAGCTAATCGTTACGTCTCCGTGAAATTATCTTTCTTTAGAGACCTCATTTATAAAGAATGGTTGGCGTGTGAGAGCCGCAAAAAGTATTATACTACTGAAATAATATAGGAGATATGAGTAGAGACCGGATTTTTCTGTAATTGCATATTTTTTTGTAGTCCTACTTACTGATCTCAAATTTGTAATCTACGCCGAACTTCAGTGCGCGACTCGTTCCGTGGAAGGCCTGTACTGGGTTGATTCCCGAGTTGACTTCATTAAGATCTCACTTCTTTGTCGCTTCTAAATATCCGAGATTGCAGCATAACTGTGGATGTGCCATAAAAGGATCTAAAGATATGTCAACATGGCGTTCATGAGAAAATGCCTTTCTTAATGGCCAGGAATATTTGGCAGGACTTCAGTTAGTTATGAAATTAAAGAGGAAAAGCATTTATAGTAGAAAATGATCAGCAAAGCATTTGCGTAAACGTAGCGTAAATGTATTATATTCCCTCCCAACAATACTACACTCCATTTTTCCATAATCAAATTTATAACTACTAATCAGTGTCTAATATGCAGCAATTTAGAACAAGCGGTTGAAAATAGTATAAACATTACATTTTTACGTAATAAAAACAAAGGAATATAAAAATATTAAAATCCATGTATACAATTTTGTGTTTAACATACAATATGATGAATTTCTTTCATAATATGCTGAAGGTGGCGTCCAACTTTGTGGTTAAAATAATTCATGAGTTAGTTCTTGCACACAGTACAAAACCAGATATGTTAAGGAATGGATGTGCAAAGATTAGGGTAATATGGAGTGAACAGTGGCAAACATAGTTAAAGATGTTTATTTTTAACGTCTTATAAATTTAATTCAGTTTTAGTATTTTTGGTGTTCATAGCATCATTTAATATAATATGCACCATTTCAACAATTTGTCTTTTGAAGGTTTGTTTTTCATGATGTAAAATGTTGACCTTTTCAAATCCAATGGATTGGTTAAGTTCTGTCCGATGTTTGGTTAAAGAGGTGTATAATGCTGAATCTTTATTTATATCGTATTTATGTCGGTAAACTGAGCATACTTACACGGGGCGGGGCGTGCGACGCAGGCAGAGCGCGCGTGCGCCCAGGGCATACGGTGCGGGCAGAGAGTGCGGTTGCGGAGAGAGCAGACGGAAGAATTGGGACGATCGGGAAAGACCGGGGCGAGCCAGGGCGGGATGTTTAATAAATGATTTTTTTACTTATTTAAGGTCGCTTTTTATCTTCTAAGGTCATACAACGAACACTGTAAGTAACATTGGAGGTAACGGTAACGGTATACGGACGGACACACTCACGGTCACACACACACACAAACATCCATGTCCCGGGCGGGCTTCGACCCTGTGAACCTTCAGGTATGAGGCAGCTACGGCTCTTCAGCCTTAGCGACCTCGGCTATCCAGGCTGGATTAATAAATGATTGTTGATAAACATCCGACCAACGCTGGGTAATCAGCTCGTCCGTAAATCAGCTTCAATACGATCCTAAATCGTTGAGTCTAGGGCCATCAGCATTAACGTAGCATTCGATCTGATTTCCACGAGTGAAGTTGTGAAATCACAAGAAATTAGTGGTGCAACATCAGCGAACACTCTTTCGCATCATGTGTAACTAATGCTATTTTAGAAATTTCTGAGAGTTAAAGGAAATTGAGACCTGCGCCATTTTTAAGCGTTCTTTGCTCTATCCAAAGAAATACTTCAAAGAAAATATTTGGAGCTGCTTTTGAGAAAATTTAGGAAATTTAAGGCTTTATGTAAAGTATCCCCCAATATCGAAATATCCGTTTCAAATTTTGTCGAGTTTGTCTAAATCGATCGAAGAACTTTCATTTTCGAGAAAATCTTCTAACCGGTTTAGGCAGTAACATTGATCGCAGGCTGACGGATAGACGGACGGAAAGGCAGACTTTTGCCATCAACCAATTTTTCGGTACCAAGACTCACAAAATATGAATTCAAACTACACGCTGTGTTGAAGGAAGTAATTTACTCCATATAGAACTACGATTTATCCATTTTTTCGATAGCAGGACACCGCAATACGAGCTTTTCGAAACTCGCCACTTTCCGCTGCAGCATTACAATACTTGCCCTTTACTACTGAAATACGTAATATGACAAAAAGTACAAACAATGAAATCTGATCGCTAATTTACCTTACAATACCAGAAATACTTCTGAATATTTCCGATGTTATACATACAAAAGAGTGGAGCCGCTCTCGTCAAGGATATAGTAGTGTTTTGAATCAGATTTGACAAAAAGTTGTGTTATTCAGTGTTTCAAAATTCCCAAAAACTTGCACTCATTCAATCGCACACAAACCTGAGAGAATTTTCAAATACCACGAAAAAATAAAAATAATAAGGTACCGATTAAAAAGCACATCGAACTAGCAGCTCTAAGTTTGTAGCACAAGACACAAGTGCAACTAGTAATGCTCGATATTTTATGTTGAATTTTCAGAATTGCATTCCCCGTAATATTAAATTTGCAATACTTAAAGAACACTTTGATGCACAGGGGTTACACATTTCCAAATGTAGTGTATTTCCATTCATAGAGTTCAAATATCATTTACACCCCTTGCACTTGTCTGCTTAAGCGTCATAAAGTACACAATATTAAAAGTTGAATAGAACTGTGAAGAACTGAGATCGTATTCTTCATCACAAGTCACACAAAGAAACAGGACGATGTACATCGGAAGTGTACCAGGCATGCGGAACATGACCTGATTTTTCTCAGAGGTTGGTAACTCTACGAACGAGCACCGGGTATATCGATCGCTCACTGCCCACCGCAAACGACCAATACAAGAAAACTTCAAGAAAACTGATCCCGTTCATAATATCCGGAAAAATATAATATAATCCACGGGAAAAAAGATCGCTAAAAATAGGTAATATATGTATACCTACCCCCTAATCACTTTACATATTACCATTGAAAAATATTATGTTGATGTAAACCGCCAGGAAAAATATTTGTATTTCGTAGCATTAATAGAATTTTAATTTTTTAAATACAAATATAATTTTAGGTTTATGTTCAGCATAGGAAACAAAACCTTATCATTGTTGGTACAATAGTCTTCATTTATTGAATAAAGTTCAAACTTATAGTAGCAAAATATTAAGTGTTTGTCTCTTGTTTAAGTCATTTTTATTTCTATTTTTATCACGTACATTAAAACTGCCTCCGTGAAATGGATGCTTTTCGTTGGACACTTTTTACTCTCATTTTCAATGCCGACCTTTTAAAACCACTATTGTAAACGGCCGTTTTGATCAACATATCCGAAGGCTGGAAAAGGTCATTCACAACACCGTCGGTTGAAAAACAGACAACACCGCGACATTTTCCAATCGTGAACCCGTGACTACTCATACGACACAGACACCACATCTAGACACGATACAGAACAAATTATGAAAACGTATTAAATTTAGAAACAGATTTTCATCCTTCTGATTCTCACAATCCTCTCCTATCATCCACAAATTCACGCTCAAACCAACACAATCATGCTAGAAAGCACGTCAAAATAAAAACATGTTAAGATGCACATCCTAGCCACTTAAAAAGAAATACTACAGTTCTACCAAGCATAAAACATGCTAATTTTAGCAGATAGCCGTGGGCCATTATTCTCAGAAGTCATACGACCCCTACCCTCCACCAGCTTTTCGATTTGGACTGTGTTTACGCCAAATAAAAGGTTTGAGAACGTGACTGGTGAATTGGACACAGGCATGAATACAATTAACATAGGGGGACACAGTCCTTATCATAGGAAGGCAAGAACCCATCGATCTGGGCAATCACTTAAACCTGAAAAACATGTAAACAGCTTACAATGTGCCACCAAAAACACAAACATTGTAATCTCTACTCTACCCTTCTGGTAAAATAGACCAATCACTACGTAAAAAGATAAACCATGCAAACCAACAACCAAAACTGCATTTGAGAGAAATATAATTGTTGAACTTAATTTTATAGGAGCCAAACACTTTTACCCGGTACTGTCCTCGCCAGATTCTTGCTGGAAAACATGTACTTTGGTTGCGACTTGGCATGACACATCATGAGCCATGCAGTCTCCTTCTCCTGTCATCAACTTACTGCTCATCCCTGTCGTAATTTCTTCATCCTTCACCCTTATTTCGAACCCTCTCACCACTTCCTCTGAATCTACTCCCTATTCTTTCATTCCCATTACTAATTTCTCTCCGCTTGATGTCACTGAGATGGCTCGGGAAAACAAATGATCCCCCTGCAGTGTCTGACCGGGAATCCTATGGTTCGAGACGCGACGGTGGAATTTCTTTACTAAACAGATTCTTAAGTCCAATTCAACCATTGCTTGGATGAGACTTCTAGCGACCGGCTGCTCTGATTGGTAGTTTTTCGTGTTTTCTCCGATCAATGCCAGAAGAATCCCGGAGTAGTACCTTAACATAGGGGTCATGGGCAGAGCGCGATCTTTCCTTCCTAATCCAGGCCCCCTCCTCTACCCTTAAACATTACACTATCTCACATGTCGGGAGTCTAGAGCTTGTTCTTGCTAGGACTTTGTACCGCTAGTATAGATACCTGAAAGAGGAAACTCATGTCGCGAAGTTCGACGTGGAATCTCATGATTCAGCCGGGGAGCGACACAGACGGCTCCCGAGATATAACATTCAATAAATAACAATTATGGAAATATGACCATAGCAGTTGACGCAGTCACAAACACAATATAATCCACCTGATGGCCCATTTTTCGCACCCCTTGTCGCAGCTGGGACACGCCACTTCCTTGGATCACGCACTCGAGGTAAAAATGGAATAAAAACACTAGTGCAACTACTATTGCAGTAGAAACATATTCGTGCAGAAGAAAGAAGATCGAAGAGAAAAACGATAATTGAGAAAACTGAAAAGAAAACACACAAGAAGTGAGAAAACATAAGAGAAAAGAAAATTTTTAAAAAATCCAAAGAGTGGTGACAAGAGTGAGAGAAGGAAGAAGGAAATCCGGAAAGAAGTAAGAAGAGAGGAAAGAAGTGAGAAGATAATAGAGAAGACATTTCAAAGATCTACATATGTCAGCATAACGTTGAATCTGTTTCAACAAAATTGAGTTCATTATGGCAACTACAAAGAGAGATTTAAGTCAAAGATTTTTTTTACAGAAGATTGATTCTCTACTAATGAATTTCGCATTTCCAAAATCCCGAACTTTTAGCTTGCAGGCTACTGCAATAGAGCAAGGAAATCAAATAAGGGTCTCGTTCATGGAGGTTCATGTGTTTACGTTAGAAATAATATCGAATTTACCTACTACATAGAATTAAACGTATATTCAGTTTAAAATGTTTCTGAAATATTAGTCGTACATCTTCCTAAGCTTAAAATTATCTTACATTGCATTTATGAGCCTCAACAAAAAGCAACCAACATTTTTTAAGTCTATTTAATACGTGATTTCCTTTTTAAAATAGAAAATTTGATGCAAAACATAATTTGGATAACTCGAACAAATAGAACAAAAGAAAAGAAATCGTTCTTCATTTTGATTCAAAACATTGATTCAATTACATGAATCCTACCCAAACTTCATCTTACGGAAAGTCGTTGCGAAATCACTAAATCATTTTACGGAAAGTCGTTGCGTACGAAACTAGTGGTGCTAAAACGACACGTACTTTCTCGCCCGTACTTTCAAGCAAAATTACGTAAAAAAAACTCAAATTTTCGAAAAATTGCTTATGACCTTAATTCAAAATATACATTTAAGGAACAGATTTTATTACGGAAAAAATATCTATCTTTAATATTTAGTTGAAGGAAAACTTCTAAAAAATATTGAACTTTTGCAATTTTCGAAAAATCAGTGTGTTCAACGAACATGAGACCTGCACCATTCTCTTAAACGTCCTTCACACTATACAACAACAAAATTTAATCAAAAACGATGGAGCTATTTGTTTCAAAATTTTAAAATTGTCCCTGGGTCTTCATGTAAAGTACCACCCAAAATTAAAATATTGGTTTCAAAAGGACCGCGACATCAGTCAGATCGAGTATGGAATATCAATTTTGGAGCCAATAGAGTGAATGGGTTAGCAGCTACTGTTGTTCATAGACGGACGTACTTGTTCGCAGACTCCGTTCACAGACGTGGACGTTTTGCCGTCATTCGATTTTTGGTATGAAGGACCCACAACACACGCATTTTGGCTACACTACGTGTTAGAGGTTGTTGTTGTTGTTGTTATTGTTATTTTTTCTAAATTTAGCAACTGGATTTATCCACTTTTTGTTAACAGGGCCCTGTATTAAGAGTTTTCCTGCCGAAAATTCGCGTTTTTTTTTTCGCGAAGCATAACAACTTTCTCTCTACTGCTGAAGAGGCAGCAGAACAGTAAACATGGAAAATGATCAGAATATTTGGAAGAGTAATATTTCCACATGTTTTGAAGATAGCAAAGTTATTCTTCAAGAAAGTCAGAAAGAAGGACATTGAAAATTATCAGCTAATTTCTCTTTTGTCAGTTTTTCCAGAAGGTTTTGAAGACCTTTCCTCAGAACAAAGCATCGTTTACAGAGTGTCAATATGGACTACAAAAATAAAAATCCTGTGGCTTTAAAATGTACCTTCATATATAATTCGTTCTATTATTATTATTATTATTATTATTATTATTATTACTATATTCTTATTTTGATTGATTGTTAGTGATTCCAAACGCGTCAATTACTGAGGTCATTAGTCCCATAAGTGTAGTGTATGTTTTTTCATCGCGAGGTGGCGGTGATCTTCCCCCGCTGGATCGCATAACACGGCGCCGAACTATCGTCGACTAACGGGGTTTTCCACAAGCAGATATCTCCCACCAGCGGGGCACTGCCTTAGCCGGGACAATTTCTACGTCCCAGACCGGTCTCCCGGCATATGTGGAAGTGTAGTGCATGTTAGTGAAAATGTGTAAGGGGGTGAGTATAGGACAAGGAAGAGGAAGGAAAGATCGTGCGCGGTCCGTGGCCCGTTTATTAGGATACTACTTAGGCATTCGCCTGGTGTTGATCGGAGAAACCACGGAAAACTACCGATCAGAGCAGCCGGCTTCTAGAATTCTCCAACAGACAGCGAGTGAATTCGACCTAGCTGACAAACTAGCGTCGAAAATCCTGCCACCATCGGAACTCGAACCTAGAACCTCACGGTCAGACGAAAAATGAGCAATTGCTCTAAGTCAGGGCTGTCCAAATAGCGGCCCGCGTTACCATTTATTGTGGCCCGGGAAAGGTTATTAGACAAACGTGACAGTCCCTTGCATCCATGTCGGGCAACAATATTGCACCTAGTGCACCCGGGGTTGTCGAGGTCAACACCTCCTTGATGTAAAAATAGATTAAGTTTACATTTAAGGATTTTTTTCTAGTATATTCAGAAATTAAAAATCATCCTAATGTGTTTCACTGCGTAATGCATGGTAGAGCCTGATATCAAGAATGGTTCCATTCCATCCTCCCACCCACACAGAGTTTCAAAGCAGCCGGGCGATCTGCCGAGATCAACAATATGGGGTCACGTGTGAATCACCCGAGTAATGGAAATATGGCCCGCAACGATATTAATGGTTTTCGTTGTGGCACTTGCAACTTGGACATTCCTGCTCTAAGTAAATACTCGTGAGCAATTGCGAATTACGACGAATACCTTAGTGCGAGTAATTACTCATTTCGTATAAAGAGTTATCGTCTCGTCCGAGTAAAGCACTCATCAAATAAGCCAAGTAGAGCAAATACTTTCTTCTCGGAGTTTTGATACTACAATTATTGAAGGTTCATTGAAATAATTTAGACTTTCTGAGGGTTAATAGACGACTGGGAGTGGGGGAGTGGAAGTGTGAATATGTGGATACGTGTGGATTGCAAAAGGAAGTTGTTACTTAATATTCAGAGTTGAAAGAAATGGAAAATAACGTAAAGGACGCAGAGATGTGTTTGGATATTCTGAATTTATACCCCGTACTATTTGAAACGAGTGGTGTTTTTAAACAGCACGTACTTTCTCGCTCTTAGTAATGATAAGTAATAAAATTTATCCCACAAATTCTCTCCGATTTTTTTTCTACATTTAGCAACTGAATTTATCCACATTTTTTCGTGCCCTGTAACAAGAGTTCTTCTGCTGAAAATTCGCCGTTTATCGCGCAGCAATACATAGCGAGAAAGCGAATAATAGCAAAAAAGTAAAAAGCCAATTCCGAGAATGCAGACGCCGCAAGGCAGAAGCAATGGGCAAAATAAGCACTGCTTATGCCAAGAATTTTGGAGTAGTAATGTACGAGAAGCAAATTGTTAAGAAAATACTTAGTATAAAAGCCTAAATAAAATCTAAAATAGATTTTAAAAGCACGGCAAATATTAAATTTGTTCTAAAATATTAAGAGAAAAAAATTATATTTAATGTTGAATGAGGATACCAATCCATTAGTAGGTTGTCAGGTAAGAAAATCGAAATTTTTTCAACAAAATATTTTGTTTCAACATCACAGTAAAGGGAATTATTGAATTTCTGGGCACATTGATTTATCCACAGGAGCTGTTTCGGTTGGAACGAGTGTGGTGAGTGGGAAATCTTCGTATAATTTACGCGAAACATTTTTCAATGGTTACTCTTTCTTTCTTAAAACATTTGTTATACGATATTTGTTTTGGAGAATTACGCTCTGGGTACGGAGTCATCAACTATGGTGAAATTCCATATCCTGGATCTCCCAGCAGTAATGCTTTCTGTGTTTCCGGCAATTATTCTACAAACTTGTGAATTTTTCCATATCCTGGAGTTGTGAACTGATCTAGGCCCGGATACATCAACACCAGTAAACATTTCCATAGCCATGTACATGGCTTGCACATTAATGCTATGCATTCCTTTTCTATGTATGTATTCATCGCTGTGCAAGTGCGGTTTTCCCATGAGAACTTACGTACAATCCAAAGCCCTTATTGCACTGGGGAAATTAAATTTTACCTACCAATCATCTAATGCACTCTATGTCAGAGCTGTTGATCCATTTATTAGCTTTTGCAACAATGAAATCTAACACCGTATTGAATGTCGGGGAAATAGTACTTTGGACATCAATGTCTTCGGTCAAAATTTCATTTTCTGAATATTGCTGAAAGAACACCCTCTTGTTTTATGCTTTTCCTCCAAAAATTCTTCGCTCGGCCATTTTACGTTCTTCTCCTCAAGTCTGAAAAGACTTTTGAAGTTCCTCGGATCAGACAGTCATCTCTCTTTATGTTTTATTTCAAATTTGCATACATTAAGCCATTTCAATCTTCTAGTAAACTAATCTAATTTTGTCCATAACACCACTATTTCGCACACTTTTGTACAAAAGATAGACACTAAAAACTTCGACGACTAACATAACCCTCCGTTTGGGGTCTTACGCTATGGAGGTCACTCACGAAAATTCGAGTAATTGCTTCCATGCTTACGAATTTACTCTCGAATAGTCATAGCAACTGGGAGTAATTGCTTCAGTGAGAGCAAATGCTCGAACCAAGTGAATATGCTTTGGAAGTAGGCAAACAAAATGTTATTCATATCAAAAGAACATTCTCAAAACTCTCCAGTAATAAGCAATTGCTCGTGTTTATCCATACCACCCAATGTTTCTCATAATGCCTAGTGCGGCATAGTCTTTGATTGCAATTACGAATCCCTCAGTGTCTGGTAAAAGATAGATATCTGACAGCCATTGTACTGAGGACGGTGAAGAGGTTCGTGGACATTTATTTTGTTAATAATATTATTATTATTATTATTATTATTTGTTTTAATACCTTGTAGTATCCCTATAATAGAATAGACTCGACACAATAATTAGAGCGTACTGTACATCAATCATTAAAACACTTGTGGCATTTAAAAATTTTGTTGCAAACAAAATGTCTTTAAATAATACAATCATATTATTTCATTATTTAAAATCCCCTAAATTATTTTCTTTTTCATGTAAAAAGATATTTAATTGAATTATTTCAAAGAACGAAGCACTTCCTCAAGAAAGACAATGGCGCCAAAATAACGGGCGACAAAACAAGGTGTGAAATACACAAAAGGATTAAATCGAACATGTGCATTTGCTCGGAATTCGATTGTAAATCTATATGTATCAGACTGTAAAATGCAGATTGAAGTCGTGCCGAACAAACTTGGCCTTGAACTAAAATCATGAATGTTGAATGAAACATACACAATAAGTTTGAGAATCCGAAAACAATTTCCTTCTCTTGGATTCTCGAGCGAGGACTACAAGCACGTCATAGAATTTAAAAGAATGTCTTACCATTCTTCTTGCACCGAGCAGACAAAACATTTCAGCTCTTTCAAGAATTCATTTTTATTTCCCTCCGGGATTTCCCTTAATCTTAATATTTCGTGGACACAAAAACGTTTACAAAGAACATGAAAAAGGTACTACGAATATCAGTGTTTATACGAATTCCTACAAGTCAACTTGGTTCGCAACACGGAAGATTCAACTTCTACTACTTCTCGCAATAATTTACCGTTTGGCATTCTATTTCAAGTAACACGGGGGAAGGGGGCCAAAGAAGAAACTAGGAATGCTACAATAGCACATATTTTCTCTCATTATTTTTAGGTCTAATTTTCGAATCTTCAGTGTTCAACGAAAATGAAACCTGCTCCATTTTTAAGCGTACTTTGTGTTATCCGTTGAAAAAACTAATTGTAAATCGTAATTGTGGGTGATATGTAGGTAATTGTTTAAACAATTATTTCCTCAAAAAGGCTTCATTTTTTTTCTTTAAATTTTGTCATCGTATGTAGACCCTAGTCAACGTAGTAAAGGAGTGAAAACAAACTGGTGATGGTTCCATTTTCAGCGAACTCTGCAAATTCGAAAACTACAAAGAAAATTAGCATCGCAGAAGTACAAAATTGAAGACAGTAATTCTTTCCTTAATTAAAATCTGTTCAAAAATCTTTAAATAAGGTTATGTACGATTTTTTACACGAAGCAGTCGTTTTTACGTAATTTCTACAAAGAGTTAATTCAATTTACAAAACAATCTCAAAAACCGCTCCATTTGTTTCTTTTATTTTTCCCCTACGATAAAGAACGTTTAAAAATGGCACTTATCTTATTTTCATTGAATTTTCTCAACTTTAAAAAATTAAAAAAGCTAGAAATAATGCGAAAAAGTATGTAGGTAATTCCACGATTAATTGACCGAAAAAAGCATACTAGACTACTTAAAAGCATAAAAGACTACTTCCCGTGCAATCGGCCGAAAAAAAAAGTCTTACGGTTAAATACATGGGTAAGTAAGGTAAAACGTCGATATATGAGTAAGGTAAGGTAAGGTAAGGTAAATATCGATAATATACATCTATTAGTTTCAATTCCTTTTGTATTCATCTTCGTATATCTAACATGTTTATATGATTTCTAAGAACGTATAAAATATTATATGCATTGATCGCAATCTGAAATTTCAGAACGTTAACTGTGATGGAAATATATAGATTAACATTAATTTTTAATTTACACGCATTAACAAATGTATATTAGGGTAACATTTACAAAATTTGTGATTTGCAATATTGTTACATCAACTAATAACCAATTAATTTTGATCTAGAAATTCTTACGCTTAGTGAAAAAATATGTGAACTATTTAAAAAATGGATTCGAAAGAAAAAAAACCTATTTCGACTATAAACACCCATAGCTTTTGAAATTTCCAGTTTCACAAACGATTTTTTTTCTTTTTTGCGTGAAAATTTAGCGTTTGTATATTTTGGGTCAACAAACACGACTAGAGGTGCTACAGAATGGCACAGACTTTCTCGTAGCAATTTTTTAGTTTCATTAGCGTGGACTGGCTCTAAGATCTTCCTCCATTCTCTCGCCAGCTGCTATCCATCGTCACCGAATGTACATTTTCTGAACGTTTTCTTAAATTTTCGGTAATTTAATAACCGAAATATTACTTCAAGACTATTAAAGAAGAATAAAATATCGTCCAAAATAGAAATTTTCATTGAAAATTTTGAAGCTCTTTTTCACAGGAATCTATTGAGTTTTCGAAGAAGTCATTTGAAGTCCTTTCAAGCACTTCCACTCACAAATGTAATAATGTTTTGTAGCGTCACGTTGGCGCCCGTGGGTGGGAGGAGGAGCGGAAGTATCGCATACCTGCGGGCATGAATAGCTGGGCGCCCCGGCGTTTGGATACCTTTAGACAAAGGGGACGCCAGCTTGACCGGGAAGGTCACGTGGTAGACGCGAGCCTCCCTCCTACACCTAGGACGGTCACGTGACGGCTGCACTCTGGTATAAAATCGATCCGACGAGCTCAGACGGTGGGTTTTTTCTGGAAACCTCGCGCGAACCTCGCGCGATACGCAAAACTTTACGCCCAGGATGGAGCGTGTCGTGCCTATTGCACGGGTGACGAGGTCACGGTACTGGCGCGGGAGTAGCGTCAGAGGAGGCGGGGCCTCCCTTGCTATGTGGGGTATCCACAGGGAAATACAAGTGTGTAGTTTCGGAGCAGAAGTTGGTTATTGTACATATGTGTAAATAAACTTGTACATACTTGTAAATGTCTGTGTTTTTCTCCATGACGCCACAGTTTACAAATCGATGGAAATGTGCATATTAACGGCGTGAGAGATATTTCAAAAATATTACGTTTCTGTAAAATTTCATATTAAACAGTGCCATTACCACTAACCATTGAAGAAATTTGAAGAAAACGTTGAAGCCATTTTTGAGAAAATGGCGTTTAACGTTTCTGAAAATTCGGAATTTTGAGCTCATTTTTACAAAAAAAAGTTGAGTTTTCGAAGAAACTATATTTGACATTATTTAAAGCACATGCACTCATAAATCTAATAGTGTGAAGAAAAAGCACTAGAATAAATCATGTTTTTGTAATTTTTAAAAAATTGCAAATATTGCACGCTCTAATGCACAAAAACTACTAAAATTTTCAAAAACGTGTACATAACCTTAATGAAAGAACTATTTATGGGTAACAAATTTCATTTGAAGGAAAAATATGTCTTCAATTTTATAGTTGTAGGAAGACCCCCCAAAAAATTGAAACTTGCAATTTCCGAAAATTCACAGTTAACCGTGAAAATGGGACCTACGCCACCTTTATAAGTGTATTTTACTCTATTCTTACAAGAAATTTAAAGAAATATTTGGAACCGTTTTTGAGAAAATGTTGAAAATGTCCAGGGGGCTTCATGTAAAGTACCCCCCCCCAAAAAAAATTAAAGAATATCCTTCAAAATTGCATGGCTTTAACTAGAGCCAGATGGACAGGGGACTCTTTTGGAAAAGATCGTACGTGTGGTTTAGGCACTGACATAAAATGCAAATGGTATGAGCCTCAATGCAAAAATCCTTTTCTTTGAACTATTTACTATTAGGAGAAACATTGTTTTTAATATAAGAATGGAATTTCACGTAAGATTTCAATTTTTTCTGAAGTTCGTCCAAAATGGACAGAATTTTTACTAATTTTAGGTATAAATAAAAACAACATCAAACATATTCCCTAAATATGATTATTCTAGCTTCTTTTACATCACACTGCACAAGTCAAAAAAATTTTAGTGCAATCGGAAGGGGTCATGCTTTTTCGGCCGTTTTCACGTAGAATTACACATGCGCTGATATAGCACCACTAGTTTAAAAAGAAGTCTGGAATCGGATACTGATTTTATTTCATTCACGAAGTGAAAGATGCTTCTTAATTACCAACAATATACTACAGTACCTTTTATCACTTATGGATATTTTTATCTACTCTCCTGAGCTCTCGGAACGGTAGTGCACAAGCTCCTGGTGGAGGCGCAAGAAACTATGTGCTGACGTAATCCATCTTTTTTTACAAAATAAATACATAAATAAATCCAAAGCAATTACTACACACAACGATACTTTATCTACTCGAAAAAGATACCTTACTTAGTCCCATCGTCGTTCGTAAGGTAGTACCTTCCTCTCGTAGATAAGGTATGTCTTTTATAGTCTTATATACTAGTGAATTACTAATTTTTCGCTGCTACTGCTTACACCTCGCTTTCAACTCGAGACAACTCTGTCAAAATATCGTTCGCAGCCTATTATTCTAATGGTATCTGCAGTACTGGGGCAACACATGTTCAATAAGTAGAATTTAGAACTCCCAATGATTCAAAAATCATCATTCGGGGATTGGTCTGCATGAGCTCTGTTTAAATATGATTGTGTTAATTGGTGTTGAATTGAAGTTTGGACCAATATATATTCCACCTAGGTGTACCTTAGATATAAGAATACCTGTAGTAATACAAATGTCTACGCAATGATTACAAAAATGCTGTTTTACTTGGTGGATGAATTTAACACACCAACTATCACTTAAAACAATTACGATCATGGTTTAATTTTTAAATGTAATTCCACGTTTCATACTTCAACAGTGAGTGCACCATCTGTTAGTTTAAACATTTATTTTTTAAATTTATATAAAATAAATGTGAGTTAATTATAATATACAGTTTCCACATGTGGACTTTGTAAACAAACTACTGATGCTCGGATTCTTCCATTCGACGATCCCCATCCAATAATTTGTTTGAAATCCGTCTCATTTTTGAGAGAGACTGAGGTTTGTGGAGTTCTTACATCAAATTTAAATGAAGTGTATTCCTTTTTTGACTTCATTGATGGGGACTTAATTTTTCAGAATTTGAATATTGGGCCCAATACTGGTTGTATATTAAACGATTTGATTTGCTATGGCAATAACACTTTTGTTCCCTTCTATATTTACAAAGTGGCTATCCTCATTGTTGGAATAAAGATTAAGAAAAAGCTGATTACTTAAAAGAAAATTCCACATCTTGTTTATAAAACAGCCAGGCTTGACAACTGACTCCGACAACAATACTTTTGCTAATCTCGCGAGCAGCCAGTAAACCTAAATGCACAATTTTATACGCCCAATACTTGAGAAGATTGGGAGTTGTTAAGAAAAATAATGTGAAGGCGCGTGCGCGTTGTGTGAATGATCAGATGGATGCCAGGGAGATTCCAAATAATATGCGCTTAGGAGATGAATAGTCTGATGATTCACAAGTTATTGCAAAATATTTCTCCACTAATTTTAAATCTGTTTATACAAATAACTAGTTGCGAACATCATCATCTACTTTGAAAGAACGTCACGCATATATATATATTCAAAATAGACATATATGTATTTCAGACGACTGTGCTCCTGTTTTCATAGCACATCGCTCCTTGAATCATAAGTGAATTATCTTCGTGGCTTCAGCCGAGATCTTGTAGTGATTCATATTCAATGGATGTATGATGCAGGTAATCAGACCACAATGTATGAGATAAAAGTGTATTTAACATATTATACACTAAAAAACATAACCAAACATATGTCGGGGAACTTTCCCCATCTTCAGTGGTATAAGTAACACATTACTTACAACATATCGAAAACATTCACAAATGTAAAATTAATACAAAGTATTTAACACTTTAATTATTAATTTCAATGAAGATAATACGTGGTCAAATTTACACAGATTAAGGTACCAGAATTAAACAACCATATTAAATGGATACGCCATTTTGTCCGTAGTTAGTCTGATGTAGGGGGAGGAGGGGGACAGGAAGTAAATAAATTCATGAGTATGTTACATTTTACATCTGTTTGTTCATTAAGGCAAGTCTTTCAAGAATTTTTTAGTAATTTTGTTATTTCTAAATTTTCTAAAATATTTAATTTAGATGATTATGATAGTCTTAACATCAATTAAATAATTTTTACTCGATCCTGCCTACCTATCTTATAGTTTGTCATAGTTGCTTAATCCGTTTCATACTATTTTATTTATTAATCTACCGAACGCATTATCTTTTGTATTATTCTCTTTGTGTTATTTTGTATTTCTCAGAAGAGTTACACATATTTATATTCAAATTTAAATAAATATTCATCATCACCCAACCGTAAAAATAATATTAGATATGGCCGAAATATAGGTTGAGGATTATAAATAAGAATGTTATGAATGTATGCATATACACGAACACTGCTTTTTATGGTGATAGGTTACGATTTTTTTATTCTTCCCCGTTCTAATTATTATATGAAATTTGCTAATTATGCTTTTTTGCATGATTTTTATTATTTACGTTGTGAATTTAAAAAAATCGATTAATAATCTTATTAATTTAGTCCGATATTATTAAACGCCATTAACCGCAATTACAGACATTTCATTTCGTGGGGGAGATACAATGTGTATGCGTAAAATACAACAAGACAGTCATGTGGGAGAGGTACAATCTTTAAAATGTTTGAGAATGTACTATAATACTACATGGGTGCTACATGTAGTGAATAAAATGGCGATTGGGTTGTACCACTCACATCGTGAAACTCAATGCCATAGTTGTTTTAAATAAAATTGGCATCAATAAATGCATTGTAAACGGAACGCAAGAGTTCATCCACCTCCAGGAGAATAGTTTCTTTCCAAATTTCATATGAACCCAGATTTCCCATCGGATGCCAGGTTTCACTAGCGGTGCACACGGTTTAGAAATCGTCGTAAAGGGTGCTCAGCCCACGCCCCGACGCTCAAAACGGGGCTGCCTAAGGAACAACGAAACAAGCTTCCAGATTTAGCCCAGGCCAGACCATTCCTCGGGGAACCTTCGAAAAGGTTAACTGTTACGTGCCTGGAACTCAACAGGCGGCAAACCAGAGTTCTTGTGGCATTATTGACGGGACACTGCGCAACCCACTAGCATCATCAGCGAAAGAGGCCCCCTAACAACCCCACAAAAGCAGAAGGGGAACAATCCATTCCGAAACGGAGAAATATTACCACATTCACCTAGTGAGTCAACCCTTCAAAACCTCCACACAATTCCTAAGCACTTCTTTTAAAGTAAATGAAAGAATATAGTAAAAGCGAATGTCACAGTGCTTTCTATTACATTCTATACTTGCAACTAATGTTAATATGTCACAAATCGAGAAGATTTGTGTACTAAAATTAAGCAATACGTCAACTTTGAACGCTTTTGAAAACAGAGAAAAACTATCACAAAAAACTAAACATGTATGTTATTATCCGTAAAAGTAAATACATGTTTAAATTTCCTTATTATTATTTCCTGAGGAGGATGTAATAGAATTTATATTAACCAGACAGATTAATTTTTATCACATATTTACATAAGTGAAATAATGACTAGATAATATTTGGAACAAGACGTGAAACGTGGGCCCATACGTCCGTAAGTGAGACCGCCTGCTGTATGTGTGGTCTGGTGTATGTCGCCAATGAGCATTGTAGACGTGACCTTGCAGGCACGCTTGTAGCGGTTCGCTTTCTACTTCTCTTATCAGATCAATAGTCTGCCTTGGCGGCGGGGTGCTTGAAGAAGAGCCCTAGTACGCGGAGCCAAAGTCTGCAGGTTTCACTCCCGCTAAGGTATGGGTGTTTTTATTGATCGGTTGAATGATTAGTGATTCCGGGCTTACTACTCGTAAGGCCATTAGTCGCGTAAGTGTAGGACATGTTCTTATCGCGGGAGGTGGCAATAATGTTCCCCCGCTGGATGGCGAGTTCCGGCGACAACCTACGTCGAGATTGCGGGGATTTTCCCGAACCGGGTATCTCCTACCAGCGTGCCAGCGCCCCAGCCGGGACAAGCTCTAAGCTCCCGACTCGTTTCGCGACAAGTGTGGTAGTGTAGTGAATGTGAGTGAGTGTATGTGTGTGTGTGTGTAAGTAAGTGAGGGGTGAGGATAGGACAAGGAAGAGGCAGGAAGGCCCGCGCGTGATTCGCGGCCCGTTTGTTAGGACACTGCTTCGGCATTCGCCTGGTTTTGATTGAAGAAACACGGTAAACTACCGATCAGACCGGCCACCCGCTAGAATTCTCCTCCAGACAGCGGCTGAATTCGACCTAGCAGTCTAGGTAGAGTCGAAAATCCTGCCACCGTCGGGACTCGAACCCTAGGACCTCCCTGTCCGCCACACTGCAATGACATCGGTTTATGTCCTGAGACACCTTTCCAGGAGTGGGTGTTTTCACCACGTGATTGTGTCGTGGATGGCTTCTCACACTGCCATACACTGCTCACACTGACATATGAGACATCATTCACCTTTTTGTAATTACCAGGGAGCGGATTTTTATGATTTGCATATTTTTGTCCGTTGCTTCAGGGCACAGCTAAGTGAAATTTCTAGAAATATGATTGAAATTGGATGCGATGTAGATTAATATGTTAGTGCATATTTGGCGGATTTTTTTTTTTCTGTTGGTGCATATTCGTGTAATTATTGGCGCAAATTTTGCATATTTCGTTAAAATAGAGATTTATCTCTAAAACATTTTACACTTTCATAGAATCAAATTATTTGTGGACGTTCATTAATTAGAAAGAGCTTGCCATATTGTCTATTGCTTTCTTTTCTATAGATGATAAAATATTCTGCAAATATAGGACATTCCTTAATATCACATTTTTTATACCAGGCAGAAGAAATACAACAAGACACAAACTGTAGTTCACTAAGATGAATACTGACTTCAATTTTTTCTCCTGCGAAGGAAGATTATATTAAGTTTGCACAAAAATATATATTTTCCTTCCAAGAATGCTTCTCTTGAGTTTTATCAAGAACAGTTTATAAAGGAAATGAAATATTGTTAATTTTAATTGCATATTAAAGATTTTTTAGGTCATAAATGCATAGTATTAAAAGCATACTTCAATATTTTCAGGGCATAAAAATCCTGCCTAATAATTACGATTACCAAAATCCATCCTGTGGACGACAATGGAAATCAACCCCTGTGATCTGATCGCGTACATGGGAAAGGTGAGTGCATAATAGCGTTACTCTCATCTCTCGCGTACGCTCGTGTACCGGCCCTCATCGTCATATCAATATAAAATACAAGAACAATAGCGGAAATCTTATTAGCTTCCATTAGTAATATAAAGGGCTAAGATAAACAAAGGACCAAAAACCAATGATAAATTAAGGTCTCAGAATGAAGTTAATGAGATTACAAACATCTCTTTGATACCAAACGGTTTTGACATATTTACGTTAAACTTGTAGCTTGTAGAGCAGTACTTGTGAGAGCAGCATGTACTTTCTCGTATTATTTGAAACGCTACGAAAAATTATAACATTGCAACTTGTATCGTATTAAATCTCTTCAGAAACTCCACTACAAGAAGGGCCGGAGATTCGAATTTCCAATTTTCGAAATTCAGAGGTTTGAATGCAAATCGGATTTATGCCAAATTTATAAGCGCCCTTCACTTTTTTGCCCCTAGGCCAGCAGCGTTGTTTGTTCCGACACATTAAAGCTCTTTCACAAATAAAACCTCCGGACGAGTGTGTACCTTCCGCGGGACACTACGGGCGCTGTGCCCCGCTTAGACGAAGAGAAGAACCAAACGTTTACTGAGCCTCACCAACAAACATCAAACGCGGAGAAAACATCCCAGCAAATGATCTTGGCTGTCAGGGGTGACATCGCGTCGAAAGTTGTGTTGCCGACGTTTCGACCATCTTTTCGTGGTCTACCTCAGGGCTGGTCTGCTGGTCTGAGGAAGACCACGATAAGGTGGTCGAAACGTCGGCAACACAGCCTTCGACGCGGCGTCACCCGGACAGCCAAGATCATTTACATGACTGGACGCTGAAGCCTACGACTTCACAAAACATCCCAGCGTCTAGGTAGGGCAACGTTTCATCCCTCTGGGCGATGACAGGATGGCACGAGACACAGAACTTGAAGAATGGCGTCATGTCGTTTCAAGTACTTCTTTTGGCAACCCGGGGAACGAAGTTAACGGTTGCTCACAGAGATTCAGTAATATAAGAAATTCAGAAGCTGAATAAGCTATTGTTTAAAACTACACAATCGATAAGAACTGTTTTACTACTTAAGATTTAAATGATACAATTATCGAGACAATAAGTGATTGATTGATTAGTGTTTTAGAGCGCAACTGAGGTCATTAGTCCCGTAAGTGTAGTACATGCTTTAGTGGCGTGAACACCGACATACGCCGTCTTGGAGGATTTTTCCCCAACAAGGAATTTCCCTCCAGTGGGTCACGGCCCCTCCCAGAACAAGATCTAAGCTACCGAAACGTCTCCAGACATGTGTGGCAGTGTAGTGCATGTAAGTGTGTAAGTAAGGCTGAGGAAAGAACAAGGAAGCAGAAGGGAAGATCGCGCACGACCCGTGACCTGTTTCTGAGGGTACTGCTCCGGAATTCGACCGGTGATGATCGGAGAAACCACGGTAAACTACCAATCAGAGCAGCCAGCGCTAGAATTCGCCTACAGATAGCGGCTAAATAAAATCTAGCTGACAAGCTAGTGTCGAAAATCCTGCCACTGTCGGGATTCGAATCCTAGGACCTCGCGGTCAGAGGCACTGCAGTGACATCAGTTGATGCCGTGAGACACGTTTTCCAGTAGAGACAATAAAAGAGATTAAAACGCTGGAGACTTACATTTATTTATTTATTTTACGTGAAAAACAGTTAAACTCTGTGTGTGACGTGCTGTGGGGAGAATTGAATTCTGTGCACGTTTTCAAAATTCTGTGATCCCTACCCTAAACCATACACTACTTGAATTTCGAATACAGAAAAAATGAGCGTTTTTTTGCAAAGATTGTTAACAAACGTATTCGCTCCGATGTAATAAAATCTATCTCCAAGGGTAAATCAGCAATAAATTTGGGCTCTTATCCCTCATCATGTCCTTCGTCAAGGAATAAATGCTCCCACAGCCAGGCGCGGTAGATCCGCAGCGGGTGCGGCGCGGAAAGTTCCGAGCTAGACACGGCCGGGGAATTCGCGGGACCATTCACACCGAGTGTCAACTATGAGTCATCGTTTGGTGTCAGTTGGCAAGGTCACTCGCGCCAGAGGGGAGCGAAGACTCCCGAACACGGGCGGACTTCCACGAAACTCGAGCTGCAGCGGAAGATACGCGTCTGACTGCCTTACCAATTTCGCCGCCGATTAAACGCTGCCAATCGGTTGCCGCGACGCCCGCCTGCCGCGCAGGTCTGAACATGCTCATAAGGCAACACGTGACGCGAAACATTCGCTGCGGCCAATCCGTGTAGGCTGCGGATCTTACACGTCGGTCTTTGGCATCCATAATACTTCCTGCCGCAACATGGAGAACAATAATTTGAATAACTATATTTCACACTGAATTCTAGAAGACGTGCACAGATAATAAAGTTACATTTATGTCCAGAAGTAAAACAAGGGGGTCATCTCAGCATTTGCTCAAAGGATCAGGGAAACTGGGCAAAAAAAAACTGATCGAGATGGGGATCATTGACCCAGAGGCTGCGGTACAATACTTCTTACAGGTTGTTTAGAATTATACAGTCCAAATGGTAAATAATACATTAAATATCACTGTTAAAATTAATGTTACTTTCCTTGTGATGTTCAGTATAGTTTCTAATTGTACAGAAACAGTTATGCAGCAGAAACGATTTCACTCGGAAATATAAACTTTTCTATCCAATTTAATCGTTTAATGTCATCTAGCAAATTGTTTCAAAATAATGTACACGTATTGTATGTGAATTTTTTGTAATGAGATGTTGATACTGTCTCCTAATGAATATGATTACTCCGTCGAGTGTTATAGTTATAGGCATCGGCGTTATCTGAAAATATATTCCCGCCCTTAGGCAAGTCATTTTTGACAAAAACTCTTGATACGTAAATCAACAGACAAGGTAATGGTAAAATTCATAGATTATTAAAGAGAGGATTACAAGAATCACGTGGGTGGGATTTGGTTATTATTCGTACAATTTTTTTTGTAATCTAAAAGTCTGGGAGCTATAAGATGTATTTCCCCAGAATATTATGCCATATCTCAGGCGGGAATGAACATTCGCGAAATATATACAACGAACACTATGAAGGCTAACTGAATTTGAAAGAATTCTGAACGCGTAGCATAATGAACTTAATTTTGTGTTCAATTCATTTAAACGGACGTTCCATTTGAGGTTTGACTGAACTGAAAGACCTAAAAATTTTGTTACCTTAACATCAGTCAATGGTACACCGTTCATTTTCAATGAAGCACAGAATTGTTTATTTGAAATGGAAAACTGGATTAAAACCGTTTTCTTTTCATTTACTATTAATTTGTTATTACGGAACCAATTTGAAACATCTGATATTGTACTATTTACGGTTTCTTTATTGCAAAGAATGTTTGTATCATCTGCAAAGAGAACTGTTCTTCCGTTTCGAATTGTCGAGGGCATATCGTTTACGTATAGTAGAAAGAGAATAGGGCCTAAAATAGATCCCTGAGGGACTCCACGTTCAATTGGCTGAGTCGGAAAGGTGTGTACATAATGTTCCATCATTCCAGTAAGGTATTTAATTAGTAGGTAATTAAAACGATGGTTTTCATGAATAGATGGTAAGCAGGTTAGGCTTTATCTTTGCTATCCAAAGTTAAATGCGTTGAAAACTAAGAGAAGCATCGAAGATAAAATTGTTTAAAATGTATTACTGGTGAAGATGAAAAAACGATAAAGAGCAAGTAAACTATATCGGTATTCTCAAAGAGATCAGCAAACATGTTCATAACAAAAAGAATCAATGTAACAAAGTACAACACTAAAAGTGGCATTGTAGAGACTGCCTCCAAAGAAGCAGCAGAAATCTTTAGGGTGAGATTGGTCAGAATGCGGTGGAATGTAGAGATGACTGGCAAGGCCCTGAGAGCCAGGCGTCTGAAAATGCTTTATTAAATGCATACGATATACAAAAAGATGTTTTTCTGGTGGATGCAACAAGATTTGAAATAAATTGACAAAGAAAATAAGGGATGGCAAAAGAAAATCCTGACAAGATTATGTGATTAGAGCTCCTAAAGGTATCTGTAGGGTACCGCTTAAAAGCGGTAGAGCTTCAGAGGAAACTAGAGTTTCTGAGATCTCGGAATCCATGTCGATGGGAACGACTTATGCGTCCGTATGTCAGAAGATTTGTGATTTTTTCTGTTGCAGCAAGGCCCCTCTGTGGAAACGTTTGAGCCAAAACTTTTAAAAGCAAATATGGCGAGGGAACGAGGGAGAGGACTCAGGAAACTGAGAGACTTGGAGTTGCTGATATAAGAATGGGAAAGGCTCCTGGTCCAGACGTCATCCATGCCGAAATGATTAGCCCATCGTAAGGCAATGGCTATCCTTATAACGGATGCCTTAAATCTGAATCTTTTACTTCCCGATGCAAGATCACTAAAGTGATACTTCTGGGGAATAAGGTGGACACGATTCTACCCGATGCGAAGGCTTGCAGACCGACAGGCTTGTCTGCTTACTTCATTGTTGAAAATGCTAGGTACTGAAGGAATGCCTGGCGTCTTGCATTGCAAATACCTTGGCATCCTACTGGTCAGCATACTGGGTTTGGAGAAACAAGTGCACTACGTATTGGGTAAAGCCTGGAGAACTTTGCATTTCATCATGAGAATTTTTTTAAAAAAGTATGAAAGTGTGTGTGAAAGTAAAAGAAAGTGTGTGAAAGTAAAAGAATGTGAAAGTAAAAGAAATCGTGCATGCTTCGCTTGTTAGACTGGTAATGGAACACGGAGCAAGTTGTTGAGATCCGTGCAGAACAGGACTTAAAAAGGGTTTACATAGAATTCAAAACAGCTGCAAAATACACTTTGCGAAGGAACATCCGCGCGTCGGGAATCGTTAGAGCACAGAAAGATTTTGAGTAATGAACAAATCTTACATAGGTTGCTCCGCACGGGAGGAAATCCGGGAAAGTTTCCATAAAACGGACTGTTTAAACATTTGATCACAACCATAAAATAAAAATAAGAATGTGAAGATCGGACGTAGGCAAATTCTCCTTTGGAAATTGAACAATATTTGTTTGGAATAACTTCCCTGTGATAGTTTTTTAGCACTTTCTAAGCAATGTGGAGTTTTAGGAAAGCTTCAGGAAAAATATAGGCAATCTATAGGGAGAGAAAGGCATGATAAAATGGAGAGAAGTCTACAGAAATCGTATTTTATTTAAAATAGATCTAATTTTCATTTTTAGTTGTATGTATAAGCACATGGATAAATATTTGCAGGGATATGTGTATGAATGTTTGTGAGTACACCTATGTATAATGGGAATGACGGTATATATGAGTAAATATATAAATGTCATATGGAAGTACTAGGTAGTAGATGAAGGATATTTATTGTAAATTTAGTTCGATTATTATTTGTGCATTATTTTGTTTATATTTCAGTATTCTGCCATCGGAAAACATATGCCCAGTTGTAGAATAAAGTTTCTATAAAAAAAATACTGCTTTAAAAGGTAGTAATGACAGTGCGAGCCCGTATAAGGGTTAGGGGGCGACTGCTCCCCCATGGAATATGGTTTTAAATCCAAAATGTCGACCGAAGATGTGGTTGCTGCCACGCACCGCATATTGGGGTCAGCGAATGATTTTATGCACACATTGTGATCGTGGAAGGTAAGGGGACATTTGGCAACGCATAGTGGTCGTTTTTGAATCAAGAATAAAGCTTTTACTGGAAGATTCCAAGTAATTTATAGAGACTTTATCAGAATTTATTTTCCAAGCAGAAGGATCAGAGAGGCAGGGTATTAGATCATACGTAATTTAACTAGAGTGTGTGCGTCCACAGGGATGTAACTGTGAGCCAATATTTTGAAATGGATATTTTTTTTGCGGTGCTAGTCCGATGCTGCTGCTGCTAATAATAATAATAATAATAATAACAATAATAATAATAATAATAATAATAATAAATAATGTTAAATTATCGGTTATCCTTTGTGATTCAACCCGCACAGGAAATCGGCTGGAGTTTTACAGATGTTTAATTCAACAGTGCCCACCTCCTCTCACTGGGCAAAATATAAGATCGACGATCATTGATACATAAATCCTGTAAATATGTCTCATGTGCTAGAAAATATGAGATTAAAGCTGAAGTACAACCACAATTAGAGCACCAAGGGAACATAGGAGCTACAATAGCATTAATTAAACAAATTCAAACATCACCAATCAAGAGCTTTCAGACGAATATCATTCTCTCAAATCAACTACTGAAAAACTCGAATCACAAAATCGGCTGGCAAATAAGGAGGGATGAATTCCAATGTGAGACCAAGAATCCCGAAACAGTACAATTCAAAGAAACTGGCAATACTAGTCAAGATAGCAAACGAACTAATTTTGGTTAATGAGATACTGATACGGCGTGGGGATGACTTCGAGCTAGCCACACGTACCCCCTTAAATCATGGCCGCGAGGCCGGGACGCTGCTGACAGACCATGGTCCGTACGCGGGCTGTCGTGCCAAGTACAGACAGAATACAGAAATGAACCGCTTGTCAGAGAAATCTACTTTTAAAGAGATATGGAGTGAAATGTGGTCGACTCAAAGTCACTTTAGCGCCAACACACAGTGGCTAGAAGAGGTGAGGAATGTCGCAACACTGCTTACCCAAAAGAAAACCGGTCAAATCACCCAAGTTATTCCACACGAAGTTGTACATAAACTTCAAAATTGGAAATGCCCTGGATTAGGTCTACACGATTTTTGGTTTTAAAAAAATTCACCAGGTTACTCGGAAAGATTCTAAATTTCGTAAGCCAGTACCTTAAAATCGCGAAAAACTGTCACCCTTTCTGTATGAAGGTGTCACATATGAAGCCGAAAACCAATGCTATTACAGATCAAGCGAAATACAGACCAATCACTTGTGTTAATAAAGTCATCCAGGTTATTTATCAATAGTTATTGAGCAACACAGTGCAACAAATCCAATCTTAGCCGAAACTCAGTAAGGTTGCAGTAAAGGTTCTCTTCAATGTAAAGGACAACGTAACATTGACAGTATCGCCAAGTCTCCAGCACGTACGAAGACGCGCAACTTATTCACCTGTTTAAATGACTATCAAAAGGTATATGACACGTTTCCGCATGATTTGCTTAATTTTATGTATTTAATTCTGGCAGTTTTACTTGTACAAAAAACATTTCCAAATAACTTCAGATATAATTTGCGACATTCATTTAAAATTCTGAAGGAACAGCTCTACTGTAAAATTACCATTTTATGGCTTGTGACTACCTCTGACACAACGCCATAGTCCAGCCAAAAACGAAATTTAAATGAGTTAATTTGCCAGACCTAGAGTAGAACTCCAAGCTTCGCACTGAATTCCTCAATCGTACTGTAAACGTTACGGTGACTTTAATGCATTTAAGGTGGGCAAAAAAAATAGGAATGGCAATTTTCTATGCACTTCAATCGCATAGAATATCAAGTAATTAGTAACTTCACACACGGTTGCAGATTCAGCACGTCTCTGAACAGGTGGGGTAGTGTCAAGAAGCGCTGAACCAGCAAAAATGTAATAGAATGCCCACGATTAAGAAGGTTCTTGCACATTCCGATACTGTAGGACATCCTGTACGGTATGAAAAACTTTTCTTTGAGGCCTTTGGCCTTAAAATTTCAGTTTTATGGCCATAGAACGTTTCGTTTTGAAATTATATAACTATATAGATTTCAAAAATTCTGCTCGAGTGCTGTGGGTTGCATTTGACATTAATATTTAGATGCTTTTTTTCCCTCAACAAATCCTTCATATTATTAAAGTGAAAGTGTAATTCGTCACGTCTCCGTGAAATTCTCTTTCTTTAGAGACCTTATTTATAAAGACTGGTTCCGTGTGAGAGCAGCGAAACTATACTACTATACTACTATATAGCTCCACAATGCATCTATACTACTGAAATAATATATGAGAGAGTAAGGCGGAAACGGTGAAGGGGAAGTGAGGAATACAGCTCTTGAAACTAAGGCAGTAAAATTGAGGATCACAAGACAAATGTGAGAATGATAGATCGAGAAGTACATCGAGTGAAAAAATGACACAATGTTATTACATTGGATATTGCCACTCTTATTTTCGGTGGTCCGAAACTACATGTTATCAACATGAATGTTCGTTTGCATACATAGTGACAAACTTCTGAATAAATCAAGTTGCCTGGAGGGATTGAACTGGCTCGGAATATTCAAGGCAGCGCGGAGCGACTCGAGGCAGCACAGAATGTCACCATAAACAATTTCAGGAGCCAAGCTGTGGAATCATGCAATTATGTACACAAAGCTTCAAAACATTAACCAAAGAACAATTTTAAATAGTTTTCTGTGATTAAGAAGGAGAAATAACATCATTTATACATTGTGCGTACAAATAAAGACGGAACATTTTATCTAAAAACACACTATCAAATCCCCATTTATATTTTAAACGATAGATAGTTCATTAATTTTCTCCCGCACGTTACTCTGAAAGAGAATAACACACTCGCAGAGAGTAACAAAAAAAGACTGAAGCTTATCACTCTTATGACAAAAAAAATTACAGGACCAGAATCGCCCTTCAAAAGAATCAAGTATCTTTAAATTTACTTCTCATTCCTAATTAGTTCCAGAGCGAATTGCTTGTTTTGAATCCTAACAATACAGGATAATTCGTTGATAATTGTTTTGTTTTATCACGGTCATTTCTGAACTCCCCAAATTTGACAGTTGAGCATGTACCCCACCTCTTGGGTGGAGTTAGGTTAACTGGCCTTGGAGCTTAACTGAGTCAGCCCACCTAAAATGTTATTGTAGGGAAAATTTGTTTCAATTTGTACTAGAATTAGGGAGTCCCTAATGTGTAGGTTTATGTCGCTAATGTTATTGCCCATTGTGGAGCTATTTCGGCCTTTATATTTAAAAAAGGCAGGAGTAACATTTTCTCAATACTTCTATTTAAATTTACAAATCTATAAAATTAAAAAATGAATATCATAACAACTGTTTGGCATTTATTAAATGTGTAATGTGTACATCATATGATGCTTGAGGTAAGTTGTAACATTTCAATAGTAACAGGCAACGGGGTTACTAATTAAAGCTTTTGAAGTTAGGTGGATGGTGTTTCAGTTCTAAATTCTAATTAAGAGTTCAGAATGCACAGTGGGTGTGCTAGAACTTCCAACTATCGAGATTATCCAGAGAAGCGCTGGCTAAGATGGTTCAGCTTAAAAGCTGCAGCGACACTGATCGGGAGATCCTAGGGTTCGAATTTTGATGAAAGCCACAGTCTGGAGGTGCATTCTAGAGACCAACTGCACGGTAGTTATCCCTTGTTTCTCCGATCAAAGTCAGAAGAAAGCCGGAGCAGTACCCTAACAAACGAGCCAAGGGCCGAGCGTGATCTTTCCTTCCTCTTCCTTGTCCTATCCTCACCCCTCCCTTAGATCTCACCTAATGACTCTATTGACGAAACAAGTCTAGCACCACTTATAATTCTCTTTGTTAATTCACTTACGATTTTCAATTTCTGATTTACTAATCTAAATCATGTTTATACTTGGGTTTTTCTAACGAGGCATCAGAGGATAGTATCTCCAAGATGGAATATGGCACGGCTTTTCGCGTCTTTCTCGGTCGAGCCGCTAGTCGCTGGATCTGCGCGACTTGATCTGCTTGTTACGGTCGCGACCGCGCGACATTTTGCGGCAGGATAGAGAAGGACGCAAAAAGTCTTGAAAATACTACCCTCAGATACCACGTTGGAAAAATCCAAGTCTGAATCTTATCGCATAAATAATTGGATTTACTGTATGAGCGCTTACTAAACATATTTAGGACATTGCACTACATTTCTCTCAGTGTACCTTCGTCGTGCATGGCCTCACTTTGAATTTATCGATTAAAGAATTCATAATAATATCCTGTGGCCTTTTACCGCATGGGCGATACCGGCGGCCGCCAGGGACCCCGATCTTCAATGGAACCTCGAAATATTGAAAACAACAAATATATCATTCAAGAATGATTACATTTTGTGTACCAAAGATATCAGTTTAACTACTTCATTGTAATGTTTTTTAAATATCGGCATCATGTTAATCGTTATTACAATGAAGTATTATCGTATGCTTTACCTGCGGCTCGCTCTGAAATAATGTACCAAAGGTTCATCGAAACCATAACTCGTTTCTTAAACTATGACCCTAATATCTGTAAGCACCCCCATTAATAACATCAACACACTTTCAATTGAATTGTTATCGTTCCCCACTCTCCCGTCACTCGATCAGTACATATGATAACTAGTGGTCTACAACAGGACATACTTTCTCGCATTATTTCTAAATTTGCAATTCTCGAAATTTCTGAAAGTTCAACGAAAGCGAGACCCGCTCCATTCTTTTAAGCGTCCATTCTTCTAACCATAGGGGGGAAAGTTTTTAAAAAATGGAGCCATTTCTAAGATTTTTTTCTTATAAATTACATTAATGACAAGCACAAATTACGCGAAATCTAGTCGTTTCTTCAAAAAACTGTACATGACCTTTATTTAAAGAGCTGATTTTTTACAACACTTTGTCTAAGGACTCAGACTTCAATTTTGTAATTTTGAAATGTTAACTTTCGGCAATTTTCGAAATAAAGGAGTTCGTCGAAAATAGGTCCAGCACCTTATTTGTTACCGTCCCGTGATACATATGAGAATTTTTTTTAAAAAAAATTGGAGCAGTTTATAAGGGAAAAATTGTTTAAAAAATTAAAATTGCCTATATTTTGCGCCAAATTATATGAAAACTATTCATATCTTCGAAAAATAGAACATGGCCGTATTTCAAAATCTGTCTTTAAAGAACAAATTTCATTAAGGAAATAATCTCTTATCTTCAATATTATAATTATAAGGAGGAGCCCAAAAATATGCACTTTTCTAATTCTCGAAAACGCTGAGATTTCCAAGAATATGAGACCTGTACTATTATTTTAAGCGTTCTTTACGCTATCCGAGGACAGTGTCATCAAAAAATTTGGAGCCATTTTTGAGAAAATTCTGAAAATGTTTTTGAGGCTTCATGGAAAGTACCCTCAAAAATCAAAATATCCGTTTGAAACTCCCAAAGTCTTAGGTTCGTTCAGATCGATCGGGGAATATCAATTTTGAAGAAAATCGGCTGAATGGTTTATCCGCTAGCGTTGACCGCAGACGAACAGACGTTTTGCCGTCGATCGATTTTCGGTATCAAGGACTCACAAAACATGGATTCTGGCTACACTACGTGCTAGAGGAAGTAATTATACTATATATAGCAACAGGATTTATCCACGTCTTCGTTACCAGGGCCCGGCAATGTGTTTTTCGCCGTCTTCCGGTGCTCGATTACATAACACTTTCTTCTTACGAAGTATGAGTGATAAAATAAAATCAGGCACGAAAATAGATTCCATTCCCGACCTATTAGTTTCAAGAATTTCATTCACTGTTCTTACACGCCGATCGAACAACAAGGTAGGAGGGAACGACAATAATACTTTTGACTTACCGAATGTTATGATTATGCTACACAAAATCCGACAATCTTCATATGTCTTTCAAAGTGATCGTATCTGTGTATTTAGCGTATTTTTTCTAATTTAACTTCTTCACATTTAACGTATCAATTACTATCATTTATAATGAGGAGTTTTGAAAGTGGTTGTGCTAAGCGTAAGAAAGTCAAAGAACGAGAAGAAAATATTGAGAATTCCCAAACTACTAAATTATTTCAATTGTACTGTCAACAAAAATGATAATATAATGTACTGGTAAATCACAATTCTGCCCCCTTAACGTCGAGTTCAAAGAAGTACAATTTCCAGAAACAAGAAGCAACAAGTCGTGTGCGATAATCGTAATGATTTGAAGACGTACAGTAAACATGATATTGAAGATCAGATGACAGACTGCTTCAGGGAACTATGCAAGCAAAATTATTTTTAAAAAAACAAACAAACAAACAAAAACAACTATACATCAGATCCAGGTCTTTGGCATCTTCAGGAATTATTGAACAGAAGAGGGTCCTTCCGACTGACAAAATAAAGAAAATATGATTGATAAATTTGCTCGTTTATTTAAAATTGGATATACCATAAAGCGGAAGAAATATGTCTTGCCGGGAGATAATTTGTAATTTAAATTGCTATCTATTATCTTTCAGCCACTCCGAATCCTTGTTAAGAACTGATGGGCGACGTTCTACGCTCGGAAAAGGCTTGTAGAGAACAATTTTAAACACATTATTGAATTTTAATTTTACATATTTTCAATTTTTTACATGTTTTGGAAAAAATATACATATATGTACATATATTACTTTTTTTACAATAAATTCTGTTCCCTACTTATAATAATGAATAAGGATAAGATGGAGTGTTAGTGCAATAATGTGTAACGTTCAATCGGTCCTGTTTCAACATTAAATAGGTGAGTTAATTTGTATTACATTAGTCTGGGACCTCTGGGACTAACCTTCTTAGCTGGGCAATAAAGTTCCTTATTTATTGGTAATGCATATATAATTATATATGTTCTTATTCTTGAATGAAAAATATAGCGTGTGTGTATTTATGTACAAGGGCCCCGTTTTTTAACGCGCCAGGAACCTCAGAGGTTCCAAAATTGGCCCTGAATATTCTCACATGCTTTTCGACATGATTTGTATCAATTCTTACAAGATTTATTTAGTGAAGATATCGGAACGAACTAAATCACTAGTGAAAACTATCCCTAACCTCCAACTGAGGCATTAACAGTTGGTACACCGCTCATCTTGTTGGTGGAAGATATATGTTGCAGAGCGATGGTAATGCTCAATTGTCTTAGAAGTCGACTGAGAGTCCTCTGGCCTGAATGAAGCACATCTACTTATCTTGGATCTTTAAAATAAATCACACTCAGATGTCACTGACATTTCTCTCTGGAATTGAAGTAGTGTTTTCCGTTAGTTGGAATGCAGTACAAAACTTGTGCATTTGCAATATATAAGGTGCAGGTATAAGGTATAAGAGACTTAAGTTCACTGAGCCAGTCCAGCTAAAATGTTCCTGTAGGGAAATATTGTTTTAATTTGTACTAGAATTGGTTAGATATGCTCCCTTGCACATTTGTAGCTCTAATGTCGCTGGAAGTTGTAGCCAATTGTAGTTATTTCGTCCTTTTAATTTGAGTTGTGTCACTGTATTTTTTCTCTCGATAATTGATTTAAATTTACACTTCAATAAAATTAATAAATGAATACCTTAATTCTATATGTGAAATAATGAACCATTTGACATTTACTGAAAAAAAAGCACACACACTTCCCAGGCCTACATATACATGTAATTCGCAAAGAAATGCTAGAAATTAAATTATAACATTTTAAAAGCAAGTGCCAACGGGGTTAAACTGAGCCTGAGCTTTTGGGGTTAGGTAGACAATGGTTCAGTTAACCCCTCAGGCTTCTTAATGGATATTATTATATTCAGTCTTAATCTTTTAAATTTAGAGTTCATGACGGCCAGAGAAAGCGCTAGAGCAATCAACTGTCGAGAGTATCCTAAGGAGTACCGACGCGGATTACTCAGTAACGATAACCGTTGCCGCTTCAGCGTCTCTGACCGGCAGGTACCAGAGTTTGAGTTCTTTACGGTAGCCGTTTAGCGACACTGGCGGTATAGTTCAATCGAATTCAGCTGGTCAGGAGAATTCCAGCGGCCGGTGCTATGACCGGTAATTTCCCGTGGTATCTCCAATCAATATCAGACGAATGCCGGTGCAGTACTGCATCAAACGGGCCACACTGCGCGCGATCTTCCTTTCCCTATATTTGTTCCCTCCTCTCTCCTTACGTACACACGTACTACGCTACCACATACATTGGGAGACCGGGCGGGAGCTTGCAGCAAGGTTGGAAAACCCCCACGGGTCAAGTGTATGACGGTGCCAGATCTCGTTCCAGAAAGGAATACCGCCACCTACCGGCTCTATCGTGCGACAAATTAACAAAGTGAGTAACGCACCCGGAAACCCGAAATACTTAATCACTCACTCTGGAGAAGCTGCTGAAGGATGCAATAAAGGATCATCTTACAGAAAAAATCTCAATCCGAAAATTACACAATGATGTTTCTCCCGAGAACAAAATTGATAAGATTCTGCCATAAGGGAATACGATTGTAGAAAATATTAATTTTAGTCCCAGTATTGATTATTTCTATTGTTTTTTTCTTTCCTACTTCAAATGAGGAAGAAAAGTAACATGTTAATTAGATTAAAATTGCTATATATATATATATATATATATATATATATATATATATATATATATATATATATATACATACATACATATATACATACATATACGTAATTTAATTCATTAAGGTTTAACTAGCATGGAACCTTGCATTTTAATTTGCAAAATTTCTTATATCTGAACTGATAGTTCATCTTAAAAATATCAATTCATTGAGTAAAATGTCTTATTTTATTGCAAAATGTTTCATAATAAACAAAATCATGTGAGTTTTGGAATGATTCTCCATAATATACATCTGTTTTCAAGAAATGCACCAATGAAAAGGATTGACATACACATAGTCAATATCAAAGGCATTTTAAATATCAAAGGCTCAGTAAAAGAAAGTGTTTGAAGAGAAATCCATTGTTAATGTGAAAATATGATGAATAGCCCTTGTTTACACATTTTTGCTTCCTTCTACAAGCTTATTATTGTGCATCTATATTTTTTAAATCAAGTTTCTTGAAATGTGTATAAATCACATTTTAAACCATATCTATCTTTTCTCTGAAATAACAAAACATTATTTAGTGTTAAAGAAAACTGGACTTCAGATCTGCAAAGAATGATCTTGAATGAATCACAAGTACTGACATACTTTTTCATAGATCTGTGGTATTTAAGTATGTATTAATACTGTGGATAGCAGTCGATGGTCATGTGACACAGTGTGAGGGAACTTCAAAATATTTGCAAAGAAATTTTCTACTGTTACCATCAAACAAAAATTCAATGAAATCTGTTCATCTCAGCAGGTAAGTGAATTGTCTAACATTACATTTCAAGACACATTAGTATTCGAAAAGAGATGGTATTATAACATATAATCTTGCAAGACAACAACGAAAATGAAATCATGCCTTTCCAAGTATTTTGTTATTGTAATTCTACAATACCACTGCAACAACTGTACTAATGTAAATTTCCAAATTCAAGAACTATAAAAAGCAATCTAGAATATGAAATCCTGTGGTATATGAAATGAAAAATTAATGGAACATTAAAAAAAAGAAGAAAAAGAAAAAAGTTTTTTTTTTAAAGCAGAAACATCAGAGACCCTCCATAAACCAATTGTAATGATACTCTTTCCTGCAGTTCTAATGTATATCTTTCCTGCAGTTGGATTAGTATAGCTATTTCTTTTTGCGTTTTACATAAGACCAACCATCAAATTGGAATTATATCATATTTCAATGAGATCTTTGAAAGTCTATCAGCGATTATTCAAATGCTCATGTTACTCTACAGGACTCAATCACAGAAAAAAAAGTCCACTAAAATAAAATATAAAAAGCAATAATGTTTCCTAACCTCATATTTATAATCATCTTACTTAAAATACATATCATCCAATTTTGCAAATTTCCTCAAATAATAGCTAGGAATTTTGAGCATTTTAATTTTCAATGTTATAATGTAATTTTTACTTACTAGAACTTTATGTAAAATAATGTTTTTACTCTTAACCATAAAATGATTAAATACTAACAACATCAAAACTTAAGTGTATTATAATATCCCACCAGAGGGAAGAAAATTTTAAGTTATCACATTCCGTAAATGTTAAATTTAAATATGACAATATTAAATTTAAGTATGAAAATATTAATTTTTTTTTATTAAAAATATACAACTAATGCTGGTAAATTATTAAAAATATTCGCTTCATTCCATTAAAAATAACAGTATCTCATTCTATGCATCTATATTGCAAAACAATGTAAGTAGTTTCCTCAGGTAATTCATCTACTTTCAGCAACATGAAAAGATGTATTTTGACAAGTTCAGTTCCAAAGCAGCATTGGGATCAATCTCCAAAAATTATGTATTTATTTGTGCAAATATAAAAAATATTAAATTTTATACATTCCTTATCAACATTTGCGTTATAATCAGAAAAAATGATACAACTGCTAATGAATATGAATATTTATAACAAATGTAACTACTTCATAATTTTATATGTACAGCAAACATTCTATTAATTCTGCATTATGAAATATATTCAAATGCTTTTCCTGATGGAAAAATTAATTAATGCTGTTACTAATTACTCCTATCCTACAACCATACTAAACTACACTAAAGCTGTATTTGTTATTCAAAATTTACATTTGTCAAAACCAAAAGTTGTTTTACTTTTCTTACTGTATTACGTTGTTTATGAGTTTAGCATAATGATATAAAGTAAAAGATGGAAATACTGACTAGCAGTTTTCTGAAATTTGTTTTTCTTTAACTTCTGATGAATAATTTTATATTTATCAATTCTTTTAATAAAATGAATGTAAAGCTTTTATTGGAAGAGTCAATTCTCTGTAAGAAAAAAAAATAAAAATTTAAATTAAAAAAAAAATTTTAAAAAAAATCACCCACACTTTGCATTAAGAATTAGAAGGAATGGAAAGTTTAATGTGCAATAAATTTATACTGCCTTTAACATCTATTGCCACCTATTCCCTTTAAATGAGATATACTGTTCTTTGACAAATGTGAAAATACAATGCAATATGCAATCTACATTTATTCAAGATAACATATCTCTCTGTATTTAGATATAACAATTTGAAAGTAAACACCTAATGAGGAAATATACATGACACAATAAGAAATTATTGTGTATTTATTACCAAGCACAATAAAATTCCAACTTACAACAGATACTGGAAGATAAAGAATAGAACCAGATATTTCAGCATTTTATCAAGACGAAGTAGAGAATGCTATATAAAGACATATTACTAATTCCATTGATTATTAGAAAAAGAGTAAGGAAAGAAACTAAGAGACTAAGGAAAGAAGTTTTGTTCCCTTTCATAAAAAGTTAATTTGAACCTACACAACTGGACTAACCACACACAAATATACTACTGTGATCTTTTCCATGGATTAGTGATCTTAAAATAGGGGAGAACAAACTCAGCAAAATGGTTTTTTACTTTTTTATTTCAAACACTTTGAAGTGAGAAGCTAGGCCTCAATTTCGATGCAACTTTGAGTTCCATACCTTTGTACACAAATTAAATGTTTACACTTTGAAACATTATTGATATCACTTGAATAGAAAGTGACACTACTGCATATAAATGAAATGTTTGTGCATGAAACAATAGTGTTAGTTTAATATTTAATCTTAAAACAAACATGCAAAGGTATTACATCTTGTGAGTTGTGCACATAATTTTGAGGACAAATGCATATGGAAACTAAGAGACATGTTTTTGAATTTAAATCTACAATACCAAAGCATTCTTCAAGATCCACTAGAATGAGGATTGCCATGTCATTAACTTATTCAGAATTCTATACCTACACATTTCCTACACTATCAGCAATAACAATATTACCATAAAGGACATTCAAAAAATACCTACATGTTATAGGAGCAGAGAGAGAGAAAGTGTGTGTGTGTAGGGGGGGGGAGGATTGGGCAGTTTGTTACAAAATTGTGTGATGGCAGGAGGGGAGTTTTGAAAAGAGAAAGTACACAAGAAAAATGTTTTTGTTTCACATTTTGGAAGAATAAATCAAAAAGTGGCTCACAAACACATTACACCGAGAAAATACACTAAAGATGTTTAACTTAGGAGAATCAACAATGCATTATATTTTTGTAATTCTGACTATTGAAAAGAGGGACAGGGTACATGGTGTGTTTGTACGCTTGAGGGGGTAGAAGATTTTTGTTATGAAATTGTACAAGGGGTGAAGGGGAGATAAAAACTTTTACTTTTTACTGTTTTTTTTATGCAAATTTCGTGAATTACCCTTTATTAGAAAAGATAATGTCTTAACCACACACGTGAAAGCTATGCTGATCTGAGACAAAAGGTGAAAACAAAATAAGTTATTATAAACAAAATTAAAATTTCGAAGAACATACTTTCAGGGCAATTGCTTTTCATTGTATCACTAATATTGAAATACCTGATGTGAAAACACTGTAAAGTAAACACCTGGCAAGGTGGAAAGGAAGATCAAATATATTGAGCCTTACCAATAATAATAATAATAAAAAGACAATTAAAAAATATTATTATTATAATTATAATAATAGTTATTATAATAATAATAATTATTATTATTAATATAATTGCTGTAGTAGTTATTTTTATTATCATCTCAGATCTCTCTCTTCCACTCTTAGATTCACAAAATTGTACAAATGAATATCAACATAAATCCACAATCCCTTGAAGTATTTCAAGTAGTTGTTATATAATATTCCATTTTTGTTTTAGTTTTCATATTTATGAAATAAATGACTACATAGAAACGAATTGGTATTCATACTGCTTAAATATACAGCAAAGTGCTACATATCTGTAAGGGTACAAAACAATTCTAACCTTTCTATAAATAAATTACAAAACAGTAATTGCTTCCATATGAGTGCTAATTTAAAGGCATTTTTAGAACAGCTTTAGATAAAAGTAACTTTGATATAATTTTGAATTATCAGGACATATTTAATTTAAATTACCAAAGACAAGTTTCGACTATCTTCAGAAATCATGAAGGAAAATAAGCACAGAATCTCTTACAATTAACATAGTGTTTAATCAACTTTACCACTGTAAAAAGTTAACAAAGATTATGTGCAAAGGCAATTTGAACTCAATTTGTGTAAGTAGACTACATCGTTTACAACAGCCACTTTTCTACACTGTAGTTATAGTGTGAATGTGGTGTTCAACCATTGGTGTTTATACAATTTTCACAACATTCTTAAATATCTCTAAATGATTGCCTAAATCAATAGATGACTAAGATTTATTTTTAGATACCTATAACTTGTCTACATTATTCCACGAAATCACAATTGAGAACATTGAGGTACAGGCACGTATTAATAAAAATAAATAGCAAAGGAAACATAAATGTATGAATAATTTTGAAGAAAGAAGAATGAAGAAAAACGAATTACTTAACCACTATTTAACAGAAAATTTCCAGTCTATTAATTTCCACAAGTCAAACCAATAGGTAAACTTTTGCACCTAAATAAACAAGGTATTGAAACAACAAAATATTACATGGAAATGAATTAAAATGAAAATACAAGTTAAAAAAAAAGAGCACTTGTATGTAGCAAACAAAACACTCTTGTTGGAATTCAATGAACGTCACAAAAAGGCAAGAAAGAGGATGATAAACATCCATATTCTACTTATATCATGTATGTGGGATTATATAAAAAATTAAGAGTAATACCTAATTTAAATTATAGAAAAAATAGATTGCATCTTTCAATAGATCAACAGAAAAATAAAAATGAACAATGATAGGAGAATGGCCATCTAAACTTCACAAATGTATTAATTATAATTTCCAAAACATGTATATGGTTTTGACGAATGATAAAAAAGAACATATTAACACGTATTAAAACATATTAACACGTATATTTTTTCATAGAAGTTTCTAATTCATTTATTTTCGAGCCCTTGAAGTAATTTTTCTATTTATCTTAGAAGTTGTAACCATTATTCACAAACCAAATTGTGGCGTTCATTTTAAATTTAACAATGAAGTAACAAGCTCCAATGTTTCAATTTTCACTGAGAACTTAAATACATTCAAACATTAAGTTGAGAGGGTTCCAACTGAAGATACAAAGGTAATTAGGTATGTAATTTACTGTGAATTAAAGGCTTCTATCATTACATTCAAGGCTGAGAACACTGGGATCTACATAATGCAGGAAAAACTATCAACAATGCATTTCTGGGATTTGAAGGGAATAATATGCATGCTTATTGGAAATCTATAAATATGAAAATGGTGAACAAGAATAAAAGAATAAATGGTTTAAGGAAAACAAGAATAAAAATGACAAATATATCCTAACAATAAGAATTTAATATTGAAAGAAAAAAAAGAAAAGAAAAGAAAAGAAAAGAAAAGAAAAGAAAGAAAAAAAGTGGAGAGAATTACCCATCCACACTTTAATTATTGTGTTAGAACATGTGAAATACAAAAAACAACTTCCAACCACTTAAACATTTAGCTACAGAACACTTCTATCGACATAATGAACTACACTATTAATTATCTAACTAAATTTTATTAGGTATGTTCCGATGAATGCAGGACTATTATAAAACTCACCAAATGCACTCCTAAATTACCACATCTTTTTTGTAAATTAAGTTTGTTAATTGTTTCTTGTAAATTAAGTTAATAACATGTCCAGTTAATCTGTACCTCTGATTAAAATGCTGAATGATGCACAAATAACGAAAAACACTTTTAAACCATAATAAAACAATAAAAACAGCAAAAATGTAACAAACTAAAAATATCCGTAATTTAAAAAAAAAAAAACATGTTTTCTAGATGAGTAATGTACTACAAATTATTGAACATCAATTATTTCAATATAATATTTATAAATGTGAATAAATTTGACTGAAGTCATTATGTAACAATGTATTATGTATTATGTAACAAAATAAATAAATAAATGAAACTTGACAGACTGAAGTTATTACATAATAATGGGTCAGTTATATGGAGTTCATTCGAGTACTGAAGGGGTGGGGGTCTTAAGCACCAACGAAACGTACTAAAAACATAACTTTGTGATGTCTTAATTGACTAGTCCTCCAAGGTCCTACCCTAATCTATATAAAATCAATCAAGAGCTTACAGAATTCATTACATATTACTTTTAATAATCATAGAGAAATAAAATCTGAACCACAAAGTAAAGAACAAGTTACTTATTCATTCCTCATTTCTTTATTAAAATAGTCCTGTATCTCCATTTAGTATTTCAAGAAATAACTTTGAAATAATCAATATTGAATTATAGACAAACACCATAGCAATGGCAAATCTATTAGTATTATATAAATCAAAGAACAAAATGTTCATCACTGAAAGACTAATTAAATAAATGAATTAATACAAAACTATTCATTTATATTAATAGAATTTTGTTTGAAAACTGTATATGAAAGAATCAAGTAGAGTTAAGTAAGGTAAAGCAATGAATCTTTGAACTCCCAGTACCAATAAAAGATTGATTTTGTTTAAGGGAGCAATGTGAATTTATTCTATAACTAATTAATATATTATAATATGAAAAAGCATTATAATTACTATTTTTGACAAACTTGGTAATTTCAAGTAAACTAGCCTCTCAAACAATTAACAATTTCTCACAAATTTTAATAATACTTTGTGGAAACATTTCCATTTAAAACACATACAAAACAAAGGCCTTTTTTGTCAGGAATTTGTTTTGGGGAGAACTTGACTTCTTTCATAATAAATAAATCTTACAAAATCTTCCATTCTGTGAATCATAAACCGCTAACCTTTTTGAGTGCAGGCCAAATTTTCAAAACAGCAAAAGGTTGAGGACCTCCTAAAATTATCAACTTAAAGGCAGTATAGTAATTTTCAGATACTGCATATTTTATTAATTGCAATAGAAATATAACATGAAAATGCTTTTTGTCTGTACAAAAAATTTACAAGGATACAAGATAGTGAAGTCGTGTAAGTATGAAATATTGTTGCATTTTAATAGTGAAGTAGTATTGTGTACATAAGCATGTGCAACCTAAAAGAGGGCACACAATTAATAAATGCAATTGATTATATATTAAACCATTTACCAGATGGTTTCGATAGCCTCTTCCCCAAATATACAACAATCCACCATATTGTCAGGTTAAAAAAGTAAGTTGTGAAGACAGTGAAGTTGCATTACAAACATAGATTTAAAAAGGGCACACAATTAATAAATGCAATTGATTATACATTAAACCATTTACCAGATGGTTTCGATAGCCTCTTCCCCAAATATACCATATTGTCAGGTTAAAAAAGTAAGTTGTGAAGACAGTGAAGTTGCATTACAAACATAGATTTAAAATTGATGACCTTGGAACATCCTGTTAATCATTACTTCTTTTCAATTAGATCAGGGCTGGTTTAGGGTTTCATAAGGCCCGTAGTACTAATATGAGGAGGCCCCTATGTGGGGTAAATTACAGTAATTTCTCATTTATACAAGCTTCCATAACAGGAATTTCACTGAAACATGAACAGAGTTTGAATCCTGGGAAGGAAAAGCAGTAATATGGACATAAATAATAATTGGATAACACAAATTTTTATAACACAAACACCAATTATTTTAATTCTTTGGAATGTGTGTTAACAAGGGTTTACTGTATATATTTATCAAAATTGAAATGATAGGTGAAAAACAACAAG
>BLKR01004062.1:0-121276 GCA_011170035.1 Teleogryllus occipitalis | reverse complement strand
TCTAGAAAATAAAATTTGGCTTCATATAATTTTATTTAAAAAAACTTGTTTACTTTACTTATTATATAAAAATAAAATCACTCCAAAACAAATTGGGAGTGGATTATTTACTTTTTCCGGTCTGAAATTAACTAGCATTTATTTGAAGCATTTTTTGCGTGTCCAAAGAGACACGAAGACACGAACAATAAAACTTAACCAAATAATTAAATCTTGTTTTTACTACTGAACACTACTTGTTAGAAATATTCTGTCCTCTCAGTCTTCAGTTTCTACAGGGATGCATTGGATCACAAGGTGTATTTTCAGCTTTTACATCTAGAAAGACCGTCGTTCACGTTAAGGTTAGTTTCGCACTTAGAAAAATTCATTTTTAGGCCGCATAACATCACTTGTTAACATGGAGAACCGTAAGCAATATGTTGTTCACTTTGTCAACACATGACTAAGAGCTCCTTCCAATGCAATCTTCTCGTAGTGCACAATATTCAATGCCCCATACAATAGAGTGCCACATGATACCACTGAAAGGTTGGCGTTGATGTACGACAAGCTTCCAAACATGGTATCTGTAAAGACATCTTACACAGCAACACCATCTCTCACAAGCCGTTAAACAACGATTGCACGCTTGAAAACAGATCTGTACTCAAATATCAGCCTTTTCTTTCTGTCATTTCCATAGCCTTAACACAGCTGCTGCATTCAGCGATTTTACAGCGTTGTTACAGATTAAATAGTTTCTCTACACTAACTTTAACATCAGATCACAAAATAATATGTCCCGTCAGTGTTAATGAGCCAGTCTCCAAAATCACGAGCAAAATCTTTGAGCCTCATGAAGTCGGCGAGTCTTACTTTCGGTATGGAAAATGAACCTCACCGAGTGTCTTCAGACTGAATGGTGCTTCTCTACATCTCAATTAACGCTTTGTAGTGGAATTGTTATTTGTAACAATATGTGCATAAATTTCTTTCACCAATCCTCGTCTTCCGGCAAAATGTATGACTTGTCATAAAAATCTAATGATAACGTGTTGACGAATGATCCAACAAATCGATCGTTCTCTTCTGTAGTAATAGTCCGCCAAGAAAGTCTCTTTACAGTGAAACCAGTGTCAGGTGAGAGTGCTAGCAATATAAATTAGGTTGGTTGCACGAATTGTAGTTTGTAAAAACCGAAAACGTAAATAGTATCCTCACCTCAATCATTACAGATGCTGGAAGTATTGTCCCCTTTACTTGTTTCCCAGTAATTTGGTTGCTACGAACATAAATGCAATTGGTAGTAAGAGCCCGTCATTCGGCACAGTGCAGAGACACTTTCTTGGTACACGTTACTTTCAGAGCGCTGTGTCCAAGTTCATCCAATCGAACACGTTCAAATGGAAAGCAATCGAACTAAAACATGCATAATAGTCCAGAAGACAACACAATATAGTACAAAATCCATTTAAACCGTTATATTGTATCATTCTCGGTTAACTTCAATATCGTGCTAATTTTCCTGACATTCTTCTATACCTGCCACTCTGTCTCTTCTCGTGTTATATATACTTTCAAAAATGTATACATTTTTGTCATGGTGACCACCTATTTCCTGAAACAAATTTTGGAACTTTTCCTGGTTTTCAAGGGCTTTAATTTTTTCACTAATAAGAATTGTAGAGTATTTCGTACTATTTAAAGAAAATATTAGCAGCAAACCTGGAACTACAATGTCAGCTTTCTGATTTCGCCGTGTTTAAGTACAAATTAAAAAAACTCATCAAATAGAAATTGAGCAAGATATAATGCTGTACTATTTTTTGGAATAATATATAGTTTTATAAACATTTTAAAATTTTACCTGGCATCTAACCATTCACAAATTACTTGATTTTTTCAGAGCAAAGAAATTCTCATGATTTTCCTTCGTTTTTCATGTTTTCCAGAAATTGGCAGCCCTGCTTGCATTTCTTGCGCCAATAGAGCATTTGCTTCTCTACTTAAAGGCAAATTGCACATGCATTACTCTGGCATCTTCCTCTTCACCCACAAATGTGCCCCAGTGCTGAGATTCGTTTACAGAGCTGTCGCAAGCAGATAATTTATTTGGTCCGTGACGCTCTTTACCAACAATAAGGAAACAAGACGTAAGCCGAACATGAAACTATGAAAAATAGTAAGAGGATGTTACTGACGCAAAAGAAACATCACGGACCGACACAAAATACCTTTTTTTAGCGGCATATTGCCAAGTAGGAAATTCTAAAAAGTACACACGTTCATTAAACATTTGTACGGAGAGGAGAACTCTTAAGACAAGCTAAATATTTTCTTCTAAGAAGGAAAAGGAAGTTATAAATCTAAACGACAAATGGCAAGAGGCGAATAAAGTTAAAGAAACGGAGTCCCGGGGTCAAATACGGAGCAGCAATATTGAAGTTAGAAGACGTAGGAAAGAAGCACAAGGAAGCTGGAAAAAGTAGGAAAACAGCTCAATAAATATTAGCTATAGATCTGTAAATCGCCTTTCATTTAATTTCTCCCTGAGTATTTCTATTTTTTCGTTTACTACTACTATGTGGTATTACTTTGTGGAACACAACTATGTAGTAAGTTATGTAATGCTACAAGAAAACATGCCGATTTTCAACAGAAAAACTTTGGTGTTCTTACTACCAAAAACGTCGATTTATTTCTTTTTCTCGTGTGTAGTAAACTGCTTTCTCGAATACACAAAGTAGTGAGATTCGACGTTTGTTCAGTTTTTGACACTGAAAAAGTTGTTTTTCAAAGTACGCTCATAAAAAATAGCGTTGTTTGTCAGTACGTAGACTGCCAGTAAAACCTCTAGATTTAAAAAAATGCGCAAGTTTAAAATATTTAGGCGACCTCCATCAACTACAAGAAATATATTTTTCTGAGCAAAATCTGGCAAGTTTGAGAGAAATTGTGTCAATTAAATAATTTTCACAAGATTTACTCAAAAATCTGCGAATCTTTTTAATTGTTTTCTCTCCAATCATGTAGTGTTCTCTTAATATTATGGAACACGTCTTATATTCATTAAGACCTTTGAAATTTCGAAAAATGCATTAGTTCTAGTTAGTTTTGAAACCTGTTTTACAGCTTCACTTTTCAAACGAGATATTTTCTAATACAGTTATCCGCAATATTAGTCCTTCAATTCATTTCATGTACAATGCTTTGAAAATAATAGTAGTTTTCGTGTACTTAATATTTAGCTTCATAGCGGAAGAAATACCGCGACATTAATGATTCGTTATAGAATTATATAATGATAACTCGAGGGCTGCGTTTATCACATCGGTTATCCTATCAGGTTCTCACTCACAGCTATCGCGTTTAAATCCCAACCTGGATAAATTTTTTATCTTTAAACTAATAGAGTAAAGCACAATAAACTGTATTCAATAGCAGCCAGTTTTTATTTAAACTTTTAAATTTGTACAAATTAAAATCGATCGGTTAGGAGTATTTCAAAACATGGCAGATATGTTAGTAGGATTACATACTACATAACTGTTACCAATACATGGAGAAAGTATGTGCTGTTGTAGCACTCCTAGTTTCATGATCAAGCCAAAAATATAACAGCACTTTTCAAGTATTATATTTATTCCTGCATATGGTGCAACATTCTCACATGAGTCCATCCAAAGCACCGTGACCCGAAGGTAGCGTAACCCCAAGCTATCCAGAGCGGAACACACTAACGACTTCTAACGCTCGCCATCTGGACCACCCTCGCCAATTCAAAATTGGAACACAAACAGGGCCCAACGCGTTAACGAGCATTCTCACAAAAGATTTGCAGAGCCATTCAAATCCAACGGGCATCCAGGTGGCCGCTCTCTGATGCCCCATCGAGATACGCAACTCAACACAACCGCCACGAAACGCTCGCAGCGCAATTAAAATGCCCTTCGCCACCCGCGCGGGGCCGTGCGGGGCGGGGCGGGGCGGGGCGGGGCGGGGCGGGGCGGGGCGGGGCGGGGCGGGGCGGGGCGGGGCGTGCACGGGCGGAGGTCATGCTTGGCCGGAGGGGGCTGTAGTAGTCGTTCTCCCACCCACCGCGCTCGCGAAGGCGCCCGATTTTCCTGGTTCTGGTCGTCGGCCGCGGTCGCGGCCCCTCCCCCCTCAGCTCCCCGTGCGGGCGAGGACTCGCGTCCTCCAGGCCGGCACTTTCCCTCGCGGGCCGCGCCCGCCGCGCCGTCTACACCCACGATCGCAGACGACGCCCACCGCTCGCCTGGGCGGGTGGGTGGACGGCGGCGAGACGCGACGCGACGCGACACGCGGCGCGGCGCGACGGGGCGGCGAGGTCGGAGGCGGGCGGTGGAGGCGAGGACGGCCAGGTCGTGACCGTGGTTGTAGACGTCGAAATGAGTGACAGCGGCGGAGACAATACGGAGTTTTTGCACGCCAATGCGGACAGCGGTCGACTGCAATCTCGATCGTCCTCGCGTGCGCAGATGCACAAACGTGATGCGAAACTCAAACGGCGCTTGCGCAGATTAATAGGGCTTCCGATTGCTTTAACGTTCGAGAGGACAAAAACTCCCTATTAGGAAGTTTTTCCCAAATAGTGAGTTTTTGCACGGTGAAGTGTAATAACAATAGACAGTACTATCGATTTTTTGCGCATGCGCAGCTCGATTGATTTAATGGATTAATAAGTGATTCCGGCGCGTCAACTGTTAAGGTCATTAGTCCCGTAAGTGTAGTGCACGTTTATCGCGGGAGGTGGAGGTGATCTTCCCCCGCTGGATGGCGATATCCGGCGCTGACTTACCGTCCGCTTGCGGGGTTTTCCCAAACCAGGTATCTCCCACCAGCAGGGCACCGCCCCAGCCGAGACAAGCTCTAAACTCCCAACTGGTCTCCCGACAAGTGTAGTGTATGGCATGTGAGTGTACGAGTAAGTAAGGGTGAGGATAGGACAAGAAAGAGGAAGGAAAGATCAGTCACGGTCCTTGGCCCGATTGTTAGGGTACTGCTCCGGGATTCGCCTGGTGCTGATCGGAGAACTCACAGACAACTACCGATGAGAGTAGCCGGCCCATAGAATTCTCCTCCAGACTGCGGCTGAATTCGACCTAGCTAACGAGATGGTGTCGAAAATTCTGCCACCATCGGGACTCGAACCTCCCGGTCAGAGGCACTGCAGTGACATCAGTTGATGACCTGAGCCCCCTTTTTGGTGCGCAGTTAGAGTTTCGCACAAATTTTGTGCATCTACGCATACGTAGATCGAGATCGCAATCGATTAACGTACACTAAGCCGTGCAAAACATCCCTATTACGGGGCCGATAGCACTTTGGAGGATGGCGAGAATGACGATCCAAAATGATGCCGGCGACAATGACGACGGTACCGATGAGTATGATGATGTCCGTAATGACTGCGAAGACAACACGATGTCGATGGCAGATTTGATGCAAAAACGGTGGCGGCGACTACGACGGTGTAAATGATTATGACGTCGATGAGAATAGTGATGCGGGGGATGAAAGCGATGGGAATGACGATGAAAACGTTCACATGAGTCGATGGCAGTGTCGAAGAGATGACGTGATGTGTAATCATGGTACTGACGATGATGACGAACACAATGGCGGTGTCTGGCGGAGACTATGATGAAACGATAGTAGAAAAGTTTTGGTGGCTGATGGCAGTGGCAATGGGAAAGGGACTGTGTTAACCACGGCGGTAACTAAACGACGATGAGCGGGAGAGATAAAGGTCACAAATATGAAAATGAGTAAATTGTAATGATACAGAGGATAACAGTCAAAATGGTAAACAGTTGCTGTACGAATAAAAACTGCTGTAGCAATGGGATGGACCAGTGTCAAAGACAAGAAAAAGGTTCAAGAAACTTTTGAGCAATGAAAAAAGCAAATACACATTTTGTTTATATCTTCAGGAAAGTACCGGGAGCGGTAGCTCAGTGCATCAACTGATGTCACTGCAGCGCCTCTGACCGGGAGGTCCTAGGTTCGAGTCCTGACGGCGGCAGGATTTTCGACACGCTTTTCAGCAGGTCGAATCAGTCGCCGTCTGGAGAAATTCTAGCGGCCGGCTGCTCTGATCGGTAGTTTTCGTGGTTTCTCCGATCAACACCAGGCGAATGCCGGAGCAGTACCCTATCAAACGGACCGCGCGCGATCTATCCTTCCCATTCCTTGTCCTATCCTCTCCCATTACACACACACACTTACTTACACTAACATGCACTACACTACCACATATCCGGAGACTGCCGGGAGCTTAGAGCTTGTCCCGGCTAGGCGGTGCCCCGCTGGTGGGAGAGTCCTGGTTAGGGGGAAACCCCACTAGCCGACGGTAGGTCGGTGCCGGATCTCGCCATCCAGCGGGGGAAGATCACCGCCATCTCCCGAGAAAACATGCACTACTTTAACGGAACTAATGACCAGAGCCGTTGACGCGCCCGGAAACATGAATAAATCAATCAATCAAAATTCAGGAAAGTATTTCACAAAAAGGTTGAATGAATTCGGATTGATCTGGATTAATTCTGTTTTTTACTCGTTTATTAAATTGACTATGATTTGGGGTCAATTAAATACGAAACAGCAAAATATTGAGAAAAGAAAGATCACTCGGCATACTTCACTGTTCACTTTCTTGTTAGTTTTCTTTACATTTCTCATTAACTTTAGGGACTCCTTAAAACACTAGTTATACATTTTCGCATCGGTAACGGTTGCGTCAAATTATAATACCAATTTCTGTCCGTTTTAATACATCTCAGTCATCGTACGAAAAAACTCTCTTTCAATATTGTATTTTTACGATTTTCGAAAATCCGGAGAGTTCACCAAAAACGGGTCCTGAGCCATTTTTAAAACAGTAGTTTCCTCTATTCGAAAAAAATAATGAAAACATTTAGAGCCTTATTTGAGAAAATAATTACCCCAAAAGTGTATATATTTCAAGCCAAATTACGCAAAAACTATGATTTTCTTTAAAAATCATAGGTTTATTATTATTAATTGTAAATTTTTGAATATTTGCATTTTTAGAACAGATTTCACTGAGAAAAAGTATCTTTAATACTGTAGTTGTAGGAAGATGCCGACAAAATTTGAACTTTAGAAATTTTCGAACTTTCAGCATATTGAACAAAAATTAGTCATGGGCCAATTTTATATGCAGTTTTTGTTCTATCTGAGAAAAAAATTGAACAACAAATTCGGAGCTATTTTCGAGTAAGTTTTGAAAATGTTAAGGCTTCGTAACGCAACCCCCCTCCAAACAGACATATCCTTTTCAACTGGAACGTCCTCCAAAAAAATGCTTACAGTACACCCTCTAACGTTGTTCGAATACCGACAGATGGTCGGACAGATTTTTTGCCGTAAAACAATTTCAAAGATCCACAATACGTGGATTCTAAATATACATTGTGTTAGAAGAAGTTCTTTACTATATATTGGAACAAAACGTAACAACTTTTTGTGTATTACGGTCCCCTAATACGAATTTTTCTGTTGAAAAATCGCCGATAAACAGCAGCATTACAATAGTTTCTCCATACTACGAAAGTAGTATGTAAAAATGCACGATTTATTTTGTTTATCCTTCATTTCTGTAGTATGGAATGAACAGCAGATCCTATCCTTGGATTGATAATATAAAAGTGCCAAGGGTAATAATGAAACTGAACAAATTCTGACTCCCCAAAGGATTAAATGCTACTAACATTTATATACAAAACAGTTATAAAACTGATTCCTGATAGAACTGATTCCATTCTAGGTGGGATGGGATTCTGTGGCATTTCTTTATCTTTTTTAACTACATTTTCCGTTTCACATAATGCTTTAAAATATTGCAAAATTTTTTACAAAACTTCCCCCCCCCCCCCAAATTTACATTTTACACTGACGTACGGGAGTTTTTTTTCAGAATGTCAAATACTCATCCATAAAGGTTAAAGATGAGTTTCAACTTGTCTAAACTTGTGATACTTCCCATGTCGCATGTACTTAAAATTAGTTAGCGGGCGGACCAAGTCTCGCAGGATGCGTTTGAGGCTCAAAAATTACGTCATTTTCAAAGAATAATTTGTTAACGATGTCCAAAGGAGAATTTTAGAACACACTTTCGACAAATATTTTTGAACGTATGCAAATGAAGAAGGAAATTTTGCCAGTTCAGCTCTTTTTGAAAGTTCTAAGGTGGTAGTAAGTGGTGGTTATCGGTTATAAAATTCTAATACTTCTATACTAACACGCCAAATATTTTCCTGTATGCCGGATGATCCATTTAAATTGAACTATCTCGACAAATTAGCATCGTACGAAAAAAATTGAAGTTAAATCAGTTCGCCTCTGCCTACTCGCTGGAGTGATCCGCAGGAAATACATTTACGATGTAAATGGGCACTAAAATTTTTCTGCAGATTTGGATTCTGCGTAAAAATTAGATAGCATTTGTAAACATTGTTTTACCACTTCTTCGTAAACCTTCAAGTGACAATTATAACTATAGGTCCTTGGATTTTAAGAGGAAGTAGGAAAGTGGTCGATAGAGGAAAATGAGTCCGAAATCAGGAAAATGTGGGTCAGGATGGTAGCAATATCACCGATAAAGAAATGTACATTTCATATTTCGTGGAAATGAAACTGATAAATAAAACCAAAGAGTAAATGGAAGCAATACTCAAATACTTATCTCGAATTCAAATAACGTAAACATATTGTCTAGACAAAATGCTTTATTGACATCAAAGGCACATGTATCTTCAACTTTTAAAAATTTCCTTCATATAAGGCCTCTGTTATAGAGGAAAATTCCTTTGTAAGTAAGTGTACAGAATGTCAAGAAACGTTTAGTAAATTAAGTAGCATGCCCGCGATCCCATATTTTGTAACATGTGTACGAAAGACGTTTCGCACAAGCTTCGCGATATTTCGCGCACGCTTCGTTATGTTAGAAAAGGTTTCACACACAGACAAGCTCAACAAACAGTGTTTTGCCTACGCCGCCAAAAGATTGTCTTTTGCATACTTCAGTTGTCTCGGAAGACAAAAATCTTACGTCGTGCAAGTATTTTTTTTTGGGGGGGAGGGGGTACAGTGATGTTAAATAAACGCCAGGCGAATTTCTAAATAGAAATCAAGCATCGAGTGATCTATTTTGATCCTCTACATTCTATTACATACGAAGGCAGATCGGAAAGTAACACACACTAATTTTTTTCTCCCCTGGTATTGACCCTGGAATAGTGAAATTGCACGACGAGATACTAGTTAGAAGTTCGTGCTATAGAGGGTATTTTGTTTTCATGTGCAGCTTTGATTGTTTTAGCTGAAGTACGAAACGAAAATGGCGCGCATGTTACTGTCAATTTGTGAAGAGCAGAGAAGTGTCGTGCGAAATTTGTAGGGAAAAAGGCAATATCCTCGTGAAATTCACAAAGACGCGTGGCGTGTATGCAAACGACTGAGTGGACCGTAGCAATTTTTCGACGAGGCGTGCATTCCTCCAAGAGTGCTATATTCCAATCAAACGGACTACTACGAACAGGGCATATTGAAACTGGTAGCACCCTGGCAGAAATGTGTTGATAAACTTTGTGACTTTGTAGAAAAGAAGGTAAAAGATGTAAGGTCTTTAGTGATTTTTTGTGTTTTGGTACCAATTAAATTTTTGAGCAAAAAATATATATTGTCAGTTACTTTCCGATCTGCCCTCGTATTTCATTATTCTTATTTACTAATCAAAATATTCATTATAGGTCTTAAATTATGCTTCTTGTGTAAGCTTGTTGCGTTGATCGGTGACATTTGATCTCTTATAGCGCGCCGGAGAATACAAACAAAATGGATCTATATTGCACGCTAAAGTTGCCAACGTTCATACCTCCCAACTGGATGAGAGGATAATTCGCACTATTCCAAAGACTTACTGCCTTTCACGATATGATCGAATATTCTCTAAGAAAAGAATTGTTTATACAAATGAAGAGCTTGAAGGCAGTAACAAGATAAACCATACATGCCGTAGAACTTCCCTGATATTTCTAAGTGTGTCTATTTTGGTCAATGTGTTTATACGAAAGATTGAAGGAAGTACTCACATATGAAATTCAGAATTTAGGCAGTATCAATATAACCAACTTGTTGACCCCAAACAAAATATTTACAAATTTAACATTATCGAATAGTGGGAGAGTTCTTCTGACTGGCCTGGCTTATTTGCTTTCTGCCTTAAGCCCTTCATATCAACTATTTCTAAATATTAAAAACTTCCCTACAGAATGAAAAAGAACATTTATTTTCTTAAGTAAAAGAACACGCACAATTTGCTCTTATGAACGAATACAACAGTTTTCCTGCAGTAAGGAGCACTTGAATCGTAATAGTAGCTGTATCCTGTGACGGTCACAGGCATAAAGTACCGTTGCCGCAATGTCCTACGTGTACTAAACGTGTAGCACTCTCCTCATAAAAACAGAGCCTTAGCTTTTTCCTTAAGCAATAACAGAAAAAAACACGGGTATCATTTTTGAAGGCCAGGACGAGATGATAGGCACCGGGTTAATCGAAAATATTGACCTTCGGGAAATAACCCTACTTTCCTCTCGGTATGTTGTCCACTTCCAGTTAGACATCACCGTTAAATAACCATCAATATTCTGGTGACAGTTATTGTTGAGAGCGGCAACGGTGGAGAGGTGACAAGGAAGTTTCGTGGAAAAGAATAATAAGATGGATGGATTGATTGTTTGGTTAGCAAACCAAAAGATTAAAATCCTTTAAAAAGCGAAATTATTCGATATCAATTTCAGATTCTCGCTTTTCCTCTCCTAATCTATTATCTTGATTGTACCTACGTATTCGTATTAGACTCGGCACGATACAGACAGCACATTTATATACGTTCGTTTCATGCCTTTACAAGAAAAGTATAGCAATTATTTGCCTCCTCATGGAAACTTATAATAGAAAGGAAACTAAGAAAAAGAGATCTCTATACATTGGTCATATATGCACTCCCGGCACGAATTCTATGATTTGCAACATCTAATGAAGTAGGAGTGACATTAAAGTAACATTTCAAATCGAGTATTACGTTTAATTTATCATTTACTAGTGGACCCGACAATGCTTCGCTATTGCAGTATATTACACATCTCACACTACTGATCACGTGATTATTAATCAAGTTTTACGCTACGCTGTGCAAACATTCCAATAGATGAAAGACCTTTTTCACAAATAAGGGTTTGTTCTACGTCCTGTTTTGGACATGGTTATCAAGTATCCCATTGTTAAAACGTTCTCTCTCAAATTTGGGCTTGAGGTCGCTATGAACTACCTTGGAGAAATTTTATTTTCTTGCCCAAGGTTCAAGTAATAATCCCGGCCGACATTTCGCAATCGCAGGAGCAGAAGATTAATGGAAGTGATCAATCAATATCAAGAGAAGACGCGCTTAATCTTTGACTGTGCGTCGGGTTGCGTAGACGAAGGGCGCTTGAATCGTCATAAACGAATAAATCATCATCATCATCATCATCATCATCATCACTCCCATTACTAAAAGAACAAAGTGTGCAAATTTCAGAAAAATCGGCCGAGTAGTTTTTGCGTCAATATGCGACACACATACGCACATTTCCTTTTATTTATATACAGATTATGCTCTTAATGTTTTTAGACAATGTACTTATAAGCTTCCTTAAAGAAAATAAATGTGAAATACAGAAGGGCTGTAAAATATAAAAAAAGAACGCACAATTTCTCTATCACCCGGCGAGCGAATGTGGTGACTCAGTACCGTGCTGAGGTGCGGGCCACAACCGGTGCACCTACCTTATCCCTGAGGATTTATTTAGGATTAGGAAATTAGGAAAGTTCATCTGCGACATTCTTTTAAGCGTTTATTCTTCTATACGTGGAAAAAATAAAAGATACAATTGGAACAAGTCGAAGAAACTTGTGCAAAAATTGAGAATGTCATAGGGAAATGGATTATATTATATTATTCGCAATCTCCCCTGAGCAAGATAAAGGTAGTGACGTTAGCAGCGAAGGTGAAGATACGTGACAGGCTCGCCAATCCACCTACCACTCACATCAGATCGCAGGGCTGTCATACTTGTATTAAGCTGTAAACTCAGCCGTAGGCGTGGTCTTGACCCTGCGTGGCATACCACCCCACACACAGACTTGTTCTACCTAGGGAGACGAAACCCCGGGGTGGGCAACTATGCTTTTCGCTTTTATCCCCCCCCCCCCGACGCACAAGTACGCCGACAGGCTGATATCCGAATTCCGCCGGAACCCAGTTTGCCCTAACGGCAACCTCTCCATTCAATGCCTGGATATGGCCGCCCTTCCAGCTCAGAGATACTAGCTATCCAGGTTAGTACAGGGGCCTAAATTACTTGAGGCTATTGAGTATCGTCAGCACCTACGCTACCCGACGGCAGGAGAGGGGCGGTCGCTTTGTCCGTCTGGACTTTTGTAGGTGGGATCCGGAGCATTCAAACGAACGTCCCTTGGCTCAATCCTGCCTAAGGGTAGACGCCCAACTGGTGGGTTACCGGGCAAATCCGGCAACACGTTGCTTAGCATATGCCCACACTCTGCGTCCATTTTGAAGCTAATGATGTGAGTTGCACTGTGGAACGTAGGGTCCGGGTGGTTGCCTACGACTCTCCATCAGAGTTCGTGACCGCCTATGCGGCCGCGATACACCCCTAGGCATGATAGAGTCACCAATCAAGTAAGCTCGTTCCCCAAAGACGATTTTTCACTAGTTTGGCTGTAACCAACATACCAGTCATTTTTGCCAGTCATAGGAAAATCAGTTTCGTAAATTCACACAGTCTTGGTTCCAGTGCACACTTCTTGCTTTCAACACCTTTACAGTAGTTCTATGTACTCTTCTCCACAAAGTTTCGATCACATGGTGGTTTTTAGTCGGCATTTACAGATCTTTATTTGAGCTGTACGACTCGGGGGTTAGCACTATCTTCCTCTGACTGGCTTATTTGACAAACGATATTTGTTAACCTTTTGAAACCCTATCAAGAGGAGGAAAAATCCATCGTCCAGTAGAGTCACCATAACCCGAGGTAAATTGGGTTGATGGTATCTCAGATTACAAATATTTCGGATTGCACAGAAAAGAAAATGAAAATACATACAGAATTTTCAACTACAATGTATAACGAAGTCAAATTTAATGTGCAGATACCATTGAAATTACAGATATATACATAAATGTGCGCCATCCGGTCTACAGACACTGCCACCGAACAGCGCACACGTGATCTTCAACGCAGTGTTGCCAACCCCTCAAGAGACCTCTTGATTATCTTTTCTTGTTTGGGTGACTTGGTTTAAATGATTGATTGATTGATTTTTTCGTGTTTCCGGGCGCGTCAACTGCTTTGGTCATTAGTCCCGTTAGTGTAGTGCATGTTTTTTTCTCGGGCGATGGCGGTGACCGGCTTACCGTCGGCTAGTGGGGTTTTCCCCTAAACAGGACTCCCCCACCAACGGGACACCGCCCCAGCCGGGAGAAGCTCTAAGCTCCCGACCGGTCTCCCGGACTATGTGGTAGTGTAGTACATGTAAGTATAAGTGTGTGTGTGTAAGGGAAGAGGAAGGACAGATCGCGCGCGGTCCGTTGCCCGTTTGGTAGGGTACTGCTCCGGCATTCGACTGGTTTTGATCGGCCACGGAAAACTACCGATCAGAGTAACCGGCCGCTAGAATTCTCCTCCAGAGAGCGACTGAATTCGGCCTAGCTGAAAAGCTAGTGGCGAAAATCCTGCCGCCGTAAGGACTCGAACCTAGGATCTCCCGGTCAGAGGCGCTGCAGTGACATCAGTTTATGCACTGACCTATCGCTCCCGGGTGACTTGGGTGTACATCAGGTTTTCTTTATTTATTTATTTATTTATTTACGTCAAAAAACAGTTAAAAACTGCGTATGACGGGCTATGGGGAAAAGTGAATTGTGTGCACATTTTCAAAATTCTGTGATCCCTACACTAAATCATATACTACTTAAGTTTTGAATTTTGAAAGGGAGAAAAAACAAACAAAAAAACTCCCATGTAATAAAATCGATTTTCAAGGATAAATAAGCAATAAATTTTGGATTTTGAAAGGGAGAAAAAAAAACAAAAAAACTCCCATGTAATAAAATAAAATCTTTATTTTATCTCGGATTTATCTCGGAATTCTTTATCTCGGATTGCACGGAATGTCGGATTAGCGAGGCTCGGATTAATGCGTCTCTACTCTACTGTGATGATTTATCACAAACAAATTTCGTATAAACTACAAGGAGGAACAATAGCAAGAATGGGTGGAACACAAAGGAATTATATGGAGGCGTTATTTTAATAGTGGTACAAATCCACTTCTTTGAGAAATTGAGTTAACTCCATTTCCAGGTTCGCGCAAGTGTTACACATTTATTCCGAAAGTGATAGAACTCCAAGTTCTTTCTGTAGACGACATGGTGCATCACAATAAAAGTAAATCACCAGAGATAGTAATCTATTTATTTTCATAGTGGTAAAACTCCATTGGTACGGCTACGTGGTTTTCTACAAGTCTCGTGATGAGTGATTTTCGAGATATTTAGAGAGTCTGCAGTGATGATGATGATGATGAAAAAAATCTTGATCCAGATTTGGTAATAGGAACAATCAAAATAATAAAATTATACCGCACATTTTTTATTTAACACAGAATTTAAACTTAATGGTCCAAACAAAAAAGACCAAACAAGTGTAACAAAAAGGAAAAAATGAAAAAAGTAATGGACGTAACTGGCTAAAAATGGATTAGATTTTTCAGACAGAAGTCTTTTATAATCATGTACAAGTAAACCTTAAACCAAGCCTTTGTTTTCTATACAGCAAACTTCACTACACACAATCCACTAGTGAAGGGCGAAGAACTAAGGTTTTAAAAAGCATAAATACCCCGCTTCTACAAACACAGAAAAGGGAGGTTCATGTGAAAAAGCAGAGCTTACGCTTCATTTGTATTCATTCATTTCCAGCATTAATCACGCTAATTTCACTGACCTGCAGGTAGGAATCGGACAAGTTAAAAAAGATGAATTTGAACAGATATTATTATATTTATTATTTTCATTATTTTAATTATTATTACTAGTATTATTCACGATAAGGAAAATTCCTGAATCCTAAATAGAGAAGTAAATATTTCTTACGTAAATGTTCGTAGCGGAAAATTTTTATAGACGGTCTTGCCAAACCCAGAAACAAATTTTATCAGAACGGATCGACCTCGGTATATAAATAGGGCAATTGTTATAGTAAATAATTAAATAGAATATCGAAGAATGAAGTTAGTGTATTGACGTTAAAATTAATTACCGAGTAGTACGAGGAAAATCCGCTAGAGTAAATTACAAATCAGTGCAAAAAGACAGGTAAGTTCTTAGACCCGTTGTGGAACAAATGCTTAATTTCAATAATTCATCACTAAAATTAGATGGTGAAATGTCTGTCTGTATTTGGCGTGACAGCCCGCGAACAGGTCATGGCCTACCAGCAGCGTCCCGGCCTCGCGGCCATGGGTTAGTGGGGTCGTGTGGTTAGCACGAAGACATCCCCACGCCATATTGTGGTCTTTTCAACCACAGAAGTGAGTTTTCTCATCATCACAGCGACATACACTGGGACATTGCAAGGAGAACGCACATTCAAATCTTGCCCGAAAGGGAATCGAACCCGGAGTCGTGTCATGGAAAGCAAGCACACTGACCAATGAGCTAACCCGCGAGGGGTGCTGGTGAAAAACAGTTATATGTGAAATTATACCGACTGCGATCGTGCATCGCCAACATATATTCCTCTTCACCTTAGTTAACTGAGAGGTACAAGGGCTGGAGTCCAGGCGGTCGCTGATTTACAACACTCCCCGCTGATTTACAGCGGGGGAGCAGTCACGAGCATAGACCTAGACACGGCTTGGCGAGGTTGAGGCTGCAAAATAACTTGTTTTTAGGAGAGCCACAGACGATGATTGGAGTTGCCAACAAGATTCCTGCTGCCTTTTCCTCTCTTGCCAGAAGGGAAAATTCTGAAAGACAATTATTTAAGAACTGCAAGTTCACCTCAGCGTAAGAATTATTGAGTATTGAAGAAGTTGTCAGTATTACCTTTATCTGGGCAAAAAAAAAACATTGTTTTCTCTCGTAATGCGTACGTAATAGTGTTATTACGCAGAGATCGCGCACCAACGTGTTGTTTTCACGGAGACTGCATTACTACGCTTGGCCCCGTTACCAATCGTCAAAAATCTAGTTTTTCAATGCAGCCAAGATGTGAATACTTAGCCTTTTTTACTGACGAAGCGATCCTTTGTGAAACAGCTCGGCTGAAGTTTCTCGAACAATTGACTTTCGTGGCGTCTAATTTGGAAATGCATCTGATTCTCAGAAATTGTTAACATTACGGAATACTATCTCTGGTCACTACCCAGTTGCAAACGTAATCTCGCGAGTGTCTTTGCAAACAGTTCAAATTTTCAACCCAGTCCTTCCATAGAGTTTCATACAAAAGACGTGTTGCCTTTCTCTCTGGAAGTCCGCCCACGGTGGTTACAGAAAAATATTATAAGTCCAACGCGGGACGTTTAAAATATATGCCCTTTGCTGTTAATTAGCGCCAAGAAATTGTTATAAACGATTGAATTGCAAGTACGACGCCAAATTTGAATGTTGGCCGCCTATGTGCCAACAGGCGGTGTCCCACTGAAGAAGATACGTTCAAGGAAAACCTGCATCCTACATATAGGTTGATGGAATTTCAATCACTCCTATTTCTTCGTGGGAACTTCCAGTAGGCCTTCCAGTTAGTTTACGCCAAACGTATACTATTATCTCACCTTATAATAACATTCGTCTCACATGTAGTACTTCCTTTAATTGTTGAACAATTGAACAATGCGAATAAAGTCATTATTTTCTGAATTAAAGTTTTGTAGATAAATCATTCGAAATGACAACATTAAAAAAATGAAATACGAAGTATGAAATACATTCCAACAATAAGCGCGAAATCGTGTCGAGGAAACTTTGCGAATTGAAGGAAACGCATTATCTCCCTTTTTGTCTACTCACGCACAACACAGAGCCAGAAACATTAGTTGTTATCATCCACAATAGCGTCGGCTCACTTGTGTTCCAGAATCGAAAGAATGAAGCAACACCACGGGTCACAGTTTTCCTCGTCCATTAAAAAACCAGACGCAGTCAGCGGCGGACGCGTGACTACGATAAACGCGTGCCCACTGGCCGCCCGCCCATCGACAACCCTCGACGCAGCCCAAAGAAATTCTACGGACACGTGACTGGCGACACACAAAGGGCGCGTGACCTGGGTGCAATTCGAGCTTCAGATAGACCACATTGTGTGCATTGTTTTGTAAGGCGCAGCTCAGTTACGGTTCCATGATGGGAATGAAGGTGATCCAAAACCGTCCCAAAACCCGCGTTGAAGTAAGCAAGACTGGCTGAACGTAGCGTCACCGAATTAAACCAATTTAAATCGGTTTAAACCATTTTAAACGTGTTTACTCATGTTACGTGTTTCACCATGTTCATACGTTAAAAACCAGCTGTCTGGTTCTTTTATGCTCGGATGTACTACGTAAAACTTAGTGGTGCTAAAACAGCACGTACGTAAAACAGCACTTACACCTCAGTATTTTCATTTTCAAAATTACGCGAAAAGTACTCATCGACAACCCTCGACGCAGCCCAAAGAAATTCTACGCACACGTGACTGGCGACACACAAAAGGCGCGTGACCTGGGTGCAATTCGAGCTTCAGATAGACCACATTGTGTGCATTGTTTTGTAAGGCGCAGCTCAGTTACGGTTCCATGAAGGGAATAAAGGTGATCCAAAACCGTCTCAAAACCCGCGTTGAAGTAAGCAAGACTGGCTGAATGTGGCGTCGCCGAATTAAACCGGTTTAAACTATTTTATAAGTGTTTACTCATGTTACGTGTTTTACCATGTTCATACGTTAAAAATCAGTTGTCTGGTTCTTTTATGCTCGGGTGTACTAAGTAAAACTAGTGGTGCTAAAACAGCACGTACGTAAAACAGCATTTTACCCTCAGTATTTTCATTTTCAAAATTACGCGAAAAGTACTCGAATTTTCGAAAAATTGTACATGACCTTATTTCAAAATCTATCTTCAAAGAAAGAGATTTCATTAAGGGAAAAAACTATCTCATATTTTACTGAAGGAAAACTCCGAAAAAAATTGCAATTTTCGAAAAATAAGGGTTTGCAACGAACGTGAGACCTACACCATTCTCTTAAACGTCTTTCACACTATTCAACCACATATCATCCATCAGATACGATGGAGCCAGTTTCTTGAAAATTTTGAAAATGTCCCAGGGTCATCATGCAAAGTACTCCTAAAACTGCAATATCGGTTTCACATTCAAGGGGCAGCGACATCGGCCAGACCGATTGGGGAATATCAATTTTGGAGAAAATCGGCTGAACGATTAAGCCGTTAGCGTTGTTTGCAGATGGACAGACAGCCCAGACATGGAAAGACGTCTAACCGTCAGTAACGGACGGACGCACGGAGGTTACCCGACTACTATACAAGGATATAAAAACAAATGAGAAATAATTTTAACGTGAATGATGAGTGCGCATTAGCAAAGCTGTGGTTACCTAAAAAAATGCTTTCTTAAAAATTGCCCCATTTTCTTGTAAGGTCAATATCTCATGCAACTTGTAATACTTGTATTATTGCAGGGAGCCACAAGAACGTAAGCTTCTCCTCACTGAATGCCTAGGGGCCGTATTTATAAACCTCTGCCAGGGGCCTGCCAGACCTAGCAGGCTGCCAGTGTTCGATTTTGCGATTTATGAACGGCCCCCAGCCAATTCCAGTCGCCTCTTGAGCTCCTAGCAAGCCCCCAGATGGCAGGCCCCTAAGAGCGCTGCTGGTAGAGCTTCATAAATACGACCCTAGATCCCCGTCCTTTTCAGTCGAAAAGCTTGTAAGTTGATGTTTAGACCCGGCATTCAGTGTAGCCGTCTCCCTCCTCCTGTCAGCCGAGTGCATAGATTCCTCGCGCAGAGTCTACACTTGGATTTTTTTATAGCTGCCTGTGACGTAAATCCACTGGTACAGTGTCATCCATCGGAAGATTGAACGCCACCATAGTGACGTTACTTAAGTGACGTGTATAGTCCCGATTGGATGGCATCGTAACAGCTGATGAAATGTCACAGGCAGCTATGGAAAAATCGCAGTATGAACAACCAATTATGGATTTAAACATAACTGCACTTGGCATAAATCAGCTGTTACTGTGTCATCCAATGGGGAGATTGAACGTCGCCATAGTGACGTGTTAGCTCCTGATTGGATGACACCGTAACAGCTGATGACCTGTCAAATGCAGCTCTAAATAAATCGAAGTATAATGCTGTAATCCAACTACTCTTAGATTTAAACATTACAGAACTTGACGTAAATCAACTGTTACGGTGTCATTTAATCGGTAAGTTGAATATCACTGCAGTGACGTCACTGTAGTGACTGTAAACTCCCGATTGGATGACATGGTAACAGTTGAAGACCTGTCAAATGCAGCTCCAAGTAAATCGAAGTATAACGATTTGTTAGCAGGAGCTCCTGAAGAGATATCACGGAGGCGGATTTGACACCAACCTACTTAAGTGGAACGACGCCCTTGCTTGGATTGAAATATTTCAGAGCAGCTGCTCGGAGCGGTCGTTCCTGAGGTATGCTTCGTTTCATTCCACACGCATGTTGCGAGAGTGCCTCCAACAACGAGCCACGAACAGTGTATGACCACGAGCCGTCCTCCCCCCCCCCACTCCCCTTCACTCGATGCCCACAACACCTCCCGTCTTTCTTCGTCCGGTGAGCAGATGCAAGAACCACCTGGGTCGAAGCAAGAATGTTAGACATCCGAGATGCGGGTCATGGTGGTAGTTGTGGGGCATCTACAAGATAAGAAGAATGAAGAAGGGGAAGGGGAAGAAAGCAAGGGATAAGTTGTTTTATTGCATGCGTTTGTTTTCATTTCTTGAGGAAGTTGCTTCCATAGAAACATTTCGTTAGAACTCTAGTAAGAGAGTATATCCGTCGAATATGAGAGATGGGAAATCATGCATAAACTGACTAGAATATTGAACTGACTATTGTATGTTTCATGTGTAATAAAATGGTAGGTAAACGACGAAAAGTAAACGTCATTGCTAATAAATTCACAAATTCAACATAGAATTATTTCACTTTCCTAGTTTCAACATGTAATTTGATTTCCTTAGTGACATTTATCGAGTGATTACATTCGGTTAGGATATATTGTGACTGTGGTAAATCACTGTATATTTTAAGATAAAGGGTTCTAAATTATCCAAATAACTGTCTTTGTTTGAGAGAAGACTAGGGTACCTAAAATAAAAGTACATAAAACACAAAATTCACCACCAATACCACAGAATACAACCGCACAAACTGTGTTTTCTTGTCAAAATACGAGATTTCACGCGCCCGAAACCGTTGATTTGCTAAGTTCGTATTGTCCACCATGAAAATGAGTTGTCAAACTGGACATATTTATTCAATGCGAAACACATAACAAGGAAGAATTGATAGTTAAAGTGTCACGACGACAAGTTATCCTAACATGGATATTTTAAGTCCTGATATTCAAAAAATCCCTGTCAAAATCGACCTCCCAATATGCAGAAAAACACTAATGTGTGCGATGGGGAATGATAAAAAGTGAAATACGCATCAACCTCTTCAACAACCGAATTTTCGAAACTCATCTCCACAAACCCCGATGAAGCTAATGTAGCTGAAGATCCCGAAGCATGCTTGCCGTTGGAGAATCGACCGAGAATGACCAATCTCAAGAAAATGGAGTCGGTACGAGCTAGTTGAAATGAAAAATGCAATGCGGAGGTACTCTACGAAGACATGACGTCAGTAGATGAAGAAAGAGGCTTAAAGAAAAGATGATAATTCGACTGTCCTCCAAAAGGAAAATTTCATTTCTATGAAAAGGTTACAAGCTACATTGCTTGCAAGATGAAACGGTCCGTTGAGCTTCGTAATCAGTCCCATCCTGCTTTGCTTCTTAATGAAATAAACATTAGTAAAAGCTCTAGAAGAAATAAAATTATTATAGTGAACCTTATCTTTTGTTGGTTGGAATATAAACCATTTTCTATTTCTACTTCGCATTCTCTTAATTTTCAATGAATAATTCATTTAGAAATAAATTTTAGTGCATTGCAGTTTCAAAATTGTATATCTCTAAATGAGTATAGATTCTACATTATTATAAGAGAAGACTAATGCTAGTTACCAATTTAAACATGCTAAAATTATTTTTTCTACTCCCATTGTAAAATGCTGTCATTTGATGGCTGCAACCGGTTGCATACTGATACTCATTACGATACAAATTTCATTATGACACAGGTTCTTGAACAATTACAGAGAAGTTAACAAACCAAGTATTGATCATTAAGCATCGTCGTAGTATATGTTTTGTTCGATTGTGTACATTAAAATTACATTTGGTATTATGCATGTCAGTTTTAATTTATTTTATTATTAGCATTTTTCGTGGAATAATATTTAAAATAAATTGGAACATAATTTCACTTATCCTATTTGACTAGCGCAGTACTCCCTCGCAGGTGGACTGGTAACCACAGCCACCTGCGGCAGCATGCGAGGGTAGGTTAGGGAACTGTCTGCTAGGTGGCCTTGACTGAATCCTACATGTCATCTGCCACAAAACAATTGAAATGTAAAAGTTTAACTTATAGAAGTGGTAGAAAAAGCACCGTATGAAACTCAATGTAATGGATACACTCACGTGAAGTTTACAATACTCGCTCGTTCCTCTCTCGTATTGTAATATCACACTCTTGTATTAATACCCATCATTACATCATCGTTTCATAATGTACTTATATAATATTGTGCATTATTATGAGAGAAGAATTTTTTTTTTTGAAATAATGACCACAGAATGAGTTGAAATTTCCCAACGGAACAAAATTCTATAGACTTGGAGCCGCGATCCATGAGTCATTCTGAGAAGTAACTCAATGGAATGTTTCAATTAATTGGATAAGATAGATGTTACAACGGACCGGGCAATAAATCATTCTCTCTAAAGTCCACAGGACAACTCAAGACGAAAATTATGCAGCGAAAAAAGGGAAAATGGTGATGCGGCACACCGCTACGCAGGTGTCACGGAACACAGCAGTCCTTGAGCAGAACTACGCAGAACAAAGAGTCTGTCTCAGCAGAAGGAGCCGCTAGCTACTTCCGAGATAGTAATGTTCGTCTCAAGCGAGAAATGCAGACTTGCGAAAGAGAAAACAAAATTTTCCTTGTTGGTGTGAGAACAGAACTGCTCATTTAATTCAGCAACTTGTGAGAAAGCAAAACACGCTGGCTTCGGCTATCTACGATGACTCTTATGTTTCTTTGTCATAAAAATCTGCATATACCTCAGTCATTTCGAAGCCGTAAGTAGCCGCTTACCAATTAGTCGCAAGATGACTTCTAAACTTCAAGTGACCAGTTTTGTGCCATGTACTGTTTATGATCACGTCACCAGTAAGAATTTAAGTATTAGAACTACTTTTAACTTCATTACTAACTTTTAACTTCATTACATTGGATACACGAAATACTTTTATTAGTAGACGATTCTTACAAAACAACGTAGGTGAAAGATAACGCGAGATATATTCCAAGACCTAGGAAACATTAAACTGGAATTCGCAGATTTATTACGAAAATGAACGACTGTTCTTAAATAAATAACACTACGAGAAATTTTTACCCTTTAAAACAGTGCCACTTATTACCAAAAGAAGTTTCCGACAAAAGACATGTTTTTTTTTGCATCTGTCCTTTTTATTAAACTCTACCTTTGCCCGTGCCATCCGCTAGGTAGTATATTGTAAAAAAATTAAATGACCTCGAAAATGTGAACGTTTTTTTCATGCGATGGGAATTTTCCAACGCCCATCAATGGCACAATTTAAATACACCACTTGGTATAGTGCACGACATATTTCATAATACGAAACGAATGGCAAAGCAATTAATTTTATCTAGTTTTAATGTTTCCTTAATTCTGTTGGAGTGGAATATTTAAAAAAATGAGACAAAAAAATGTTAATTATTTTTTTTTTTAATTTCTTAACAAGCTCTGAATTATCAAGGTGGAAATTACATCTACAACCGCTGGATAGATAAGTACCGCCAATATGTGATTTGACTTATGAAAATTGACTATCTTCGCCCTAACAGATAGTTTATAGATAACGCCATTTGCAGATAAATACGTGTTACAAGAACGAGTTTTGCGCAAAGAATTAAATAGTAAACCTGCTGCAACTTGCTATAACAACGAACTCTCATGGATCGGAAAATAACTGTGGAGCTAGCAGAAAAAAGCGGAGTCAGCCAAATTATCATCGAGAAGAACTTTCTTCTCCATCTCCTTTCTTTTCCCTTCTTTCCTCTCCATCTCCTTTTTAAGTGAGCTCAAAATTGTAAGTTTAATGTAATATTTATAGGGCTTTTTAACAGTTTTGTTCTTTTCTTTGTTTTCTTAAGTTAGTTCTTAATTTAGTTAACTATAGTATAATTAGTCTAAATTAAGTCTATTATAGGGTTAGAAGGATTTTTGTATTATCTACTAGTAACTTCTAATTCATTATTGTTTAACTTTGTCATGGCTCTGACTGAATGCGTCTTTTCCCTTAGTGCATGATGTTGAAACCTAAAATCGGCCCTAAGCCGTCGTCCTGGCCGGGTGGTTGTGTGCATTCTCATATTGTTTTTTTATGACTCATGAATGTATTTGAGATCTTTTGTTAAGGGTACTAGGTAGAGTTTACAAAGCATTTCCACCCGAAATTTTACCATTTTTAACATGCTGTTTCTCTTCAGCTATTTTATGTAATGCAATAAAAACGTGTACAATTGCAAAACAAATGATTATGAACAATATGGTGTAAAGTAAATTAATCTGCATCAACTCTAGAAACTTTTAGAAATAAATAACTAGCAATCAACAATGGTAAAGACAATTTGCAACTCTACTTTTAGGTACCTTTTGCTGAAAAACTATCAACTTTAGCAACTTTTACTCCTTATTCAAAAATGTTACATATTAATAGGTTAATACATTCAGTGAAATATTTTACAACTACACCTTCACACTTTTTGATAAAAACATTTTTAATTATACATTAACTTTACACCTCTAAAAATGGGGTATTATTATTTTTTTAAATAATAGTTATCACTTAAGTAAGTTAAATATTCACTGACTGGAAAGAAAATTTCATTCTCTGCATTTTAAAAAAAGAATGAAGTTGTTAAGACTAATAGTTCCTGAGATATAGGTTCCTGAATAAGAAAAAAATCAACTTTCGGAAAACGGCAAAAAACTAACAACACGCTAATACTCAGCTACAAACACAAGCACCTAACCACACAAAATCACATGTAACTCGTAAACAAAACGCGTACACAGACGGCTAGCGAGTGTCACTTGTTCCCAGGCAACCAACAGAACTACCAACAAGCGAAAAAAAAGAAATTAAAATCCTAGAAGCGACATTTCGATAATATGAAGTTGCGAATGTGCTGAAAGGGGGCGCGGTCCTGGTTGCGCCATATTTAAATGTCGCTTTAGGGCATTCAAACACGCCAAAAGTAAACAATATATATATTAGTGTATTCAGCATTTCATTCTGAATCGTTTGCAACTAAAAACCAAAAATCGATTTTTTGAGCCTAAAACTCTACCCAGTGTCCTTAACATTTGATACGTATTGCTAAATTAATATCTCTCATAATTTATATTCGGGCACACCTTTAGAGTTATCCAGAGTCAGTAATATTTGTTTGTTTTTAAAATTATCTTAAATATATTATTTTGTTGCTCAATGTTGAAGAGCATGCACACTTCCTTTTGTTTTCCCTGGTTTTCCCCGGTCGCTTAAGGCAAATGCTGGGACGTTGTATTCTTGTCGCGTTTGTGAGCCCAGGGGCATGACATTTGTAAGTTGAATTATTTACTTATTACTAAGTATTATTATTTACTTGTTTCTATTTACTAAATGTATCTCAATTCTTATCTATAAATTTATGTATTATGTGGTTAGGCGGAAGAGCGGGCCTGATGGCCCGAGTCTCGCCACATAAATAAAGTCATTATTATTATTATTATTATTATTATTATTATTATTATTATTATTATTATTATTATTATTATTATTCCTTTCTTGAAGTAAATTCGCGGTAAAGGAAGAACATTTGTGAGGTACATAAGATTAGAAACATTTGTTCTCTGTGCGAATTGTTCTTGCTGGAACTGTTCTATCACCTTCTTCCCCGTCTCTTTTTTCGTACCCTCGCCTCTCCTAACTTGCCAAAGTTCAGCCAGTTCTTTTTTGCTCTAATGTAAGTGGAATACACAAGGGATGATTATGATATTGAAGAATGAAGATGTAGCGGTGAATATACGCACAGAATGGAAAAAGAGGGTTAAAGGTGTCTCAACTCGAGTGCCCAGGTCAACTAAGAATTGCTGGAAAAGTTTCTTAGAGAGAGGTAAATAAGTAAAGTCTTGTCTAAAACAAATATACAGATGTAAAGTCATTATTTTCTCTCTGTTCCTGCATTATGAGGTCTGGCATTATGACTGAATCCTTTGTTGAAGACAGGCTCATGGGAAAAAGGGGTAATTCAAGAATTACACTGCGGAATATATATAGATAATAGCTTCTGGTCTCCTTGTTTACCATAGAAAAAAAAAGAGTCATTGAGGTGGAAATCCATCGCTTTTCATATGAAAACACGAGCGATCTTATTTGCAGATGCTTTGTTGTATTTATGCAGATTCAATATTATGCTATCAGCAAATCTCAAATCAATAGAATGTTTGGTGATGTAACACTTCGGCTCTAATTGCATTGCCACAATGGGGCCAACAAACAACGCTTGAAGCAACATATTGTGGCGAAAGTCGTAAATTGTCCGGTGACCGCAGTTGTATTTCACATATATGTTGGAGTGAATTTGGGTGAATCTGTGCGTAGAAAGAAAAACGACAATGAGTGAATCCACAAATGGAAACAAGAGGAAAGGTGGAAGAACTTGTGTTCCTGATTGCGCGAACACTAAATTAAAAAAAAAAAAAAACACTTTTGAAATTTTATTATTTCTCAAATCGTGAGTGGAAAAATGAAAGGAAGACTGCTTCAATGAAATTACGACTCTCATTTGTTCAACAATTAAATTTGTTATATTTGGGAAGCGAGGTCTAGTTAATTTTTCTGATTCCACCCATAGCACGTCTATGGTGAAAAATTGTGTAGCTTGCTGATCAATTAATGTCTGAGCTACACCCTCAAAATGATTTGTTGAAGTTTTGATTCTGTGGGCCCGACTGCTGGCAGTTATTCTAATGAAACGCCCTTTGTGCCATGCTATTGATTCGGATTAACCGTGTGATTTAAGACTTATTTCGAGCATTTTTTTCCCTTTACACTGACTATTTGCAGAAAAAAATTATTCTGCTTCTGCACTTATTTTCAATTTAACTTCATTTTAAAGTCTTTAATGTCACATGCCAATACTTCATGGTGACTTTTATTTATTTAGAGATCACACAATTCTTTAATCTAAATTTAACGCTTCAAGTTTTTTCTGATGCATGGAATAAAGAATATTGTTTGTGAATTGGGGGAGGAGGACATTTTTTGTTTGAAACGAGTGGTCCCCGTCGATAAACTACCCAAGGCCCCTGCTTAGAAGTATTTTCCATTTTCACAAAAATTCGAACTGCAGCTGCCTGTTTGGAGAATCCTTTGCCACCTTTGCAACAGCAATCACTCTTTAATATTTTGGGATTGAAGACCAAATTAAACATCTACGGAAAAAATAAATTTTGAATTTGCAACGCTAAATATATTTGTCGGTAATCATTTAATTAAAATTTTAAAAATATTTCTTCAAAAAAAGAACATATTATGCCATTAAAATATTTTTTATTTTATACAAAATCAATGTGATTAAAGTACGCATTCTCTTAATATATCAGAAAACATTGACTATATGCAACTGAAGTACTGGATTTTATGTATTCGTTGCTTGTTTAGTGCTATGTGCATCAGGAGGTTCTCGCGAAACTACTACCAAAATTCGGCTGATGTTATCGTCTTAAATTTTCTTAACACCATTCACGCGAAACCTCCCTACTAGTTTTTACCCTTGTTTAAACTTTTTGTCAGAATATTCAGATATCAACTGGTTGAAAACCGTATGTAATTGTCATTAACATGATTTCCTAATTAATATATTGCACAGTATTCTCGATTTACACTGTATACCCACCAACACACGCTTCAACTTCTATCACCGGATTATTGTGGACTGCTGCCGCTAGAGCGCACTGTCGCCGAAAAAAAAATCAACTTGTCTGCCCCATAAAGTGATACGTCACAGGATGTGGATTATTCACTAAAGTGCCTCATTGAATGTCTTGAGTTCATCCTGATATGAGGAGGCATATCTTGAGTGCGTCTTGATATGCGGAGGCACTTAGAAGATTTTCCCAACAAATTCCATTTGCAGGCGTTAAGTCTAGCAGAATAAGTTCACCACGTGATGATACACTTTGCACACAGTTGTCACGAAGTAGCATACCCGTGATGTAGTACCTATGAATACTCACCTGAATCTTTAAATACCGCAAACCTACACATGGAATAAGGCTTGGGTGGGCTAAACAAGACACAAAGAAACACATTTCTTATACTGTAATGTGGATCATGAAATCATTAACCATCATGGCTTTAAGACTTTCATTATCTCGGAGTAACTGAAAATATAATAAATCATAGTCAAAAGTAATTAAAATGCACATTTGTCATTTCTCTTTTAAAAATACTGTAACGGTACAGACGGACTCGTCAAAGATAACAATTTAATAAGGCTTAATAGGGACGAAATGCGACATGTTTACGAAGACAAGCGACGGGTTCGGGAGCGTAGTGGTATTTATTTATTTCTTACGTCGGAGCTGACAAACGGTTTAATTACAATCAGACCGGAGTAAAGAAATAATGAAGATAAATTTTAGTCTGACCAAAAATAAAGAATTAGGTTTCCAAGCAATTTAAAAGAAATTATAACTTTTTCGTCACAAGACAAATGAACAATACGCCCCAAGAACCTGCGTAGGTAAACATGTCAAATTTAATAAACTTACGGTGAAAAGATATAACATTCGTGAATAACCAGAATAAATATGTAGTTAATTCACACATGGAAAATAATCAAGTGCAAAGGAAATTTAGACAGAAAACGCAATTTTATGAATAACATGCAAGTGACAAATGAATTTCCTCGATCAGGTTTTTCGTCCAGTTTCCTTGATCCATTGAGCAAATGCTGAGATGGCCCCTTGTTTTGCTTCTGGACATAAATGTAACTTCATTATCTGTGCACGTCTTCTAGAATTCAGTGGGAAATATAGTTATTCAAATTATCGTTTCCATGTTGTTGTGGCAGAAAATATTATTCCTTGACGAAAGACATCATGGATAAGAGCTCAAAATTTATTGCTTATTTATCCTTAAAAATAGATTGTATTACACGAGCACTTAAAAAAAAAAGTTTTCCAAATTCATGTAGTATGACTTAGTGTAGGGATCACCGAATTTTGAAAATGTGCACAGAATTCACTTCTCCCCATAGCACGCCATACGCAGTTTCAACTGTTTATTTTTTTGACGTAAAATAAATAAATAAATAAAAAGGGAAAGACAACAGTTTTTTTCTAAAACTTTAGTGAAGGCCGGGGAAACGCGAAGAGAAGGCTTGTAGACTTGGTAAAGGATGGCAGAAGGACGCCATGTCGAGATACGAAAGTGTAGTATTACAATTGCTGCGATGGACGTTGCAGCATAACCATGAAATGGACACATATGGTTGTGGTAATTCTGGACGTGTGAGCGGAGATGTTTAAGGCAGCCACAGCGATGAACGAAAGGGAAATGACGATTTGAAACTTGTTTTAATAACTTGAAATTATAAGAAGGCCAAGATGTGTATTGCAGTGTGAGGAAACATTTCGTGTTTCAGACAAAATGGTCATTGAAAAGGGGGAATGGTATGCGCGCAAGTATGAATGAGTTTTGATAATTGTTGTGTGAATGTCTGTGTAAATATGTCGTTCTAAGGGTACAATCTGTGTGTTTTCGATCTATGTTCATGCGTTGTTTGTGATATATGTTGTGCATTAGCCACGAGAGGAGGCAGTGAGGCGAAGTTTCGATTACAAATAAACGACACCGACACTTGCGTCAGCAACGACGAATTTTTGAAACTGTTGATGTTGTTTTTTTTTCGATTGAGAGCGAGAGAAAATTATTCACGTGTTCAATTACCAACAATCGATGAAAGGCATCTCTTTTCTAGTATAAGATGGGCTTTACGAACCCACACCCAAACAAATAAATTTATTGAACGGTTAATAAAATTCCCTATGAAAAGTATTGTGATAAAAAATAATTACAAGTTATAGATGGGTAAAAATAATTATATCTTGTGTGTTTATTATTATTATTATTATTATTATTATTATTATTATTATTATTATTATTATTATTAACGAATTAAATTACACTAGAGAAAAAGAAACCGCACACTTCGCTGCCCAGCGTAGGGCACAGTTGTGGATATAAATATTAATAAATATATTGTTTATATTATTATTATTACTATTATTATTGAAATAAGCTAACCGTTTCAACATCTCCTCTCACAATTTGTACAGATATGAAACAACCCACCCACATTGTACTGGACAATGCTTTGTATCTCCAACTACCGACATTGCACTTCTGTTGCGAATACAACGAATTCTATCTGGAGCTTGTATTCTGAGCTGAAACCAAAAACTACACCACGCCCTCTTGGGCGTGCTGAAGAGAACATTACACCAAAAACAAATACTACCCCGGTATCTCTTCAACACAAAATCATAGTGTCTCCATTCGCTTACTGATTTACTGAAACACCGAATTCAATCAGAGTTAAGGAAATATTGAAGTCGTTCATTTTTCAAATGTTTGTATTAAAAAAAACTTTAATACAATATAATAAATTACAAATATCATCATTTTGACAATACGACACTCCTCTCCCAGTGTCGTAGGTGTTCTAGTTTAGCATAAGAGACGGAGCTATGTACAGATAAATAAGATGGATTTCCACGTCACTGGCACTTTTTCTACGGTAAATAAGGAGATCAGAAGCTATTAGGTTATAATAGATATTGTGTGTAAATAATAGTGACTTTTATTATTTATTTAGAGATCACACAATTCTTTAATCTAAATATAACGCGTCAAGTTATTCCTGATGCATGGAGTAAAGAATTTTGTTTATGAATTGGGGGAGGACGACATTTGTTTGAAACGAGTGGTTAGTGCACCGATAGACTGTAGATCATTTACAAAGCGTTTAATAGAACACATACACATTTATTCAAAAATAGATAATTTGCAAAACCATTTAAAAATGCTCTTTTATAAGATTGTAAGCGTGTGAATCCGACCCCAAGCAGAATTCACGAAACATCACAACAGCTGCAAGACCGCAATCGTGCACCAGGTCGTTTCGCCCACTGTCCCGATCTTTCGACACGTTCCATTCGACGGAATTTGTCGGAAGGCACCAGGAAAACGTTTGGACAAGTTCACAGAAGCGTTTGCGAAACCTGGCGGAGATAATGACCGGGAACGCGCTCATAAGTGCCGGCAGGCAACTCCTGTCCCAGTGTGTCAACCGCGCAAGCGCGAATTTACGCTCCGCCCTTCCGCGTCGCACTGAGCTTCAAAATAATGTTTTAGTCGAGATAGCGCCCAGTGCGGTGTTCTACTACCTTAAATAATTGAAGACCTCCGGGCAATAACATGCTATGGCACTATACGTAAGTTTTGAGAAATAGGAAATTGGAGGTTAGATACTGCATTCTACACATTAGGATAAAGAACATTCATTTATGAATTACAATACCATCTTGCGGCGAATCTTTAAAATAAAAACCTAACATCTAGATACATCTACGGGGTGTCGAAATACACTAATATCACAATTTCATCAGAAATGTGTCAGAGCATGTTATTGCCCCCAAGGACTTCAATTACTACTGTATTACTACCTTAAAGAATCATATATTCTACACATTCATTGAGCTGGATTTTTTATTAGGTCGCTTTATAACCTTTCTGCTTTTTCGTCGAGCAACACATCTCGCCTTAATTTTCCTGTTCTCCGCGGTTTTTTGTGACATTTCGTCCCGTTGCCCATCAGACATTTCCTTTTCGTTTCTGAGTATGCCGCGATGGGACTCTCCCCTCCTTGACCGCCATAAGTAGCCGGTAAGTCCATCTCGGTCCGGTTCAAAAGGTTAATGTTATTGTAGCGGCACTCCATATACTCACAAGGGTTGTATATTTGGATTTGGCAGGAAAGGGACTTGAAATGACAGTTATGGTGGGTGGGAGAGCTCCACCATGCCTCAACAATACACGCCCCTGCTTTAGACGGGATTCGAACTCATAGCATTAATGTGTGTATATGGGAGCAAATTCCCCAAGGCCCTGCAACACCCAGGCTAACGGAAATGGAAGGAAATGGGTTGGAAAGTGATAACTAGGGGACGGATTTTAATGAAATGTCATTTTTTCCCTTTTCACTTTAGAACAATGCCGTTTGGTGTAGAAATTAATTTTATGTTATAACAAAAGGAAATGATAGATTTTTATGTCTTTTTTGCATTTTTCGTCTATTTTGACTAATATGTCATTTTTTACTTTTTCCGTCATTTTTACCGCAGTTTTTGCTGATTTCGTCGATATTAATGGTACTTCCTCGAAATAATATTTTCGAAATGAAACAAATGTTCTCCACAGAATTCCTGATAGTATTTTCGATTTCGTCGCTCATAAAGTGCAATGTCAGCCGTTGTGATTATGTAATCTAAGGTGCCTGTGACACCTATCAATCACCGCCATTGTCGGTTCGGGCGATTCGGGATAACTAAAAACAAGAGATTTCCTGGTAAAGAACAGTCCTCACCAAACGTTTGCGAGCTGAATTCACTTCAAGGAATGGAAGAAGCCTCGATTACATCATAATCAAAACCAACAGCTTGAGATGTCCATCTCAATTGGTTTTGATCACATTTGTTACATTATTTTGCTTTGTTTTTAGGGCATTTTTAAAACATTTTAGAGCATTTTATTGATCGTTTTTTGGCGATGTTTTAGGTCATCAAAATCCGCCCCCTAGTGATAAGCGAAGGTTGGAGATCTCATAACCACCATGTCACAACACACAAGCAAACATCCTTTCCCCGGGTTAGAGTTCGAATCAGCGACCCTTAGCGAAGAATGGGTTGATGGAATGTCGGGATGGGTGGATCGGCGACACAACCGATAGGCGATACAGTCGACTCCGGTTGTAGTGAACTTCTGGAGACTAACGTTTTTGGTTCATTATTTCCGATGATGTCACAATTAAATAGATTTTCTTCGCAATGATTGATTTTCTTAATATTGAAATACAGCAAAATACATTAATAGCACGCAACTGAAAATGTAAATATATTTATTCTTCCTTAAAAAGCCAACTCGCCTAATAACATTCAAGAACCGTTGGGTGGCGGGATGGCGCAAACGTCTAATGAAACGATATTTTAACGTTATTTTTATACAAGCTGTCTGGGGTTGGAATTTGTGGCACTGACGCGATACATTCTTTTCCGGGAAGGAATTCATTTCGAGGACATTGTATTTTTTACGTTCACAATAGCCGAGGTTCAGGTTCACTTCAACCGAATCTTCTTATGCTTGGTTGTAATGTTAGTGAAACGGAACCTGTGACTGAAGTTCACTGTAGACGAGAGTTCACTATATCCGAGTTCACTATAACCGGAATCGACTGTAAACACAAAATACATAAATAGACGCCGTCTTCCGTTCGTGTTGAACCATTCTGTCCGTTCTGAGCAGGGCCTTCCGCCTGGTGGTTTTCCTCTTGGCAGGGATCACACGTGGGAAAAGCAACACACGTGCCACTTATCTCTAGGATAAAGGATGAGGTCCACCAGATTAATGTTGGAAAATTTATTTACCATGATAACGCGGTGAAAACATCCTGAAGAAACATATGGTCTGTTTATGCTCTTGACTGACTTGTTCCTCTTTTCCAAGAAAATTCTGGCATTTGGTTTTGTCCAAACAAGGAAATTCATGGGGAGAGCGTATGGAAGATTTAGGATGTGAATCTCTTTAAAAATTAAAATCACACTCCTCAATTAAATTTTCTTTTGAACTGACTCTTTTGAAAGGTAATTTTTTTAACAGATCAAAAAAAGGGATTAAACAAATTAAATTGTATTCTTCCTAACTTTGCTATTTTCTTCGAAATATACTATCAAACAAATAAAAAACATTCTTCCTATCTCAGCTTCTTTCTCGCCTTCCCACTAATTCATTTTTTCTCAAGCTTTGTATACAAATAATGCATTCGAGTATCTGGTTTATGTTTCATGGTGTTAGTGCATGTTAATGTACGTCAGCATTAAACAAAATGGACAAATTCGCTGTGTGACAGCATTCATATGAAACTGGGTATCAGAGATTTTCATTATTTTCCAATCACACAAAAATGGAAATTGCATAGTTATAATTACACTTCCTTCCTTGAATTAGTTCTTTCTTTTATTTTTGTTTAACGAAGATAATATTTACGTATAAATTATCTGCTATTAGTTCTACAAATACACAATAATTCACCAATTAAATTTCGAAAAGCTTACGTACGAATATGTTCGCTGAGTTGTCACTACTTTTAGAAATAATATTTATGCAGATACTTTTATTACCGCGAAGACTGAATTATAGCCTCTTAAAGGCTTTCAATTAGGTTTTGTTCTATTACTGGTGTTGTCCCCATACATTTCTTGTGAAGATAAGTTAATCAATTCATCTCAGTCTTTTTATGTGCAACCATTTTCCAACATAATTTGTTTAGTAGAGGTTTCACACGCACAACTAATTTTCAGTAATTACTACTATTACGTACTTTAATAGTTTCAGTCGAGATCCTGTGGTATTTCGTACTGAAGATTAATGAAAATTATAACCCATAATATTATAAAAATGGATAATTTAACAAAGTTTATACAGCATAATTGTAGTTTGAGCGAAAATTTCACATCATTGCACAGATCTACAATCACGAGCTAAATAAAAAAATTAATAATATGGTTTTAAAAGAGCAAAGTGAGTGATGCAAGTATTTTTTAAATACTAACGTCATATTATGAGACTACATAACATAACTTGGCCACGTTATATGAAGTTAATACTCAAAACTAACTGGATACAATAGGTATAAACTAATTCGTTTTTTAATTAAACCTAGCAATTTTTTAAATTGTTGGTGTTTGTGGATTTTGTTGCTTCACCAATCCTAATAGGAATGTTCCCGGAAATCAAGTACATTTTGACACATGTTTTGCCCCTTTTTATTAAATAAAAACTGGGTGCGAATTTACAATTTTGTCCATAAGTTCTTCAAAACTGCTGGAGGCAACAATCCAGAATTTGGTGAATAAAACTAATACCGTCTCACGCAATACAGTCGGAATTAAACCTAAAAATGCTCTCTGCAATGTTTTCTTGTCCAATTTTCTTGATTTGAACATTTCGAAGTGTGGAAATCACAAATGAGACGCCTAACGTATATTTTATCCCTAACAAAAATAAATTGAGGCTTTTCCAGCAGGGGACATCGAACATTCTAGAAGGCGACACTTCGACAATCTCCCAACAATTTCCTCCCCCTCCCAAAAAAACGTATACAAACACTTATTGAGGTTGATATCTTCTATTCATTTACCTTCACTATTGCATTCTGCATACCTGTTCGGTTAGATAGCACAAGAATGAAGGACGTAAAAACGATAAAAAGAACGTTTTTCGCAATTTAAGTTCTTTTGTGTAATCTTTTACTGTCGTACATCATGCTGACAGTCCATTGAATTTGGGGAGGCGGATGCAGGGGGAAGTTACGAGGAAATCACAGGCGTTTCCTGCGGAAACATCCTCGACCAAGTCGCTAGACTCCGTGAACACATTACTGTTATTACGCGTACATCCTACAGGAAAAACTGTAAACAATGTTTTTATACCGAAGGTAACTGCATGAGGAAGGAACTTGTGTAATTACTGATTAGTATATTACCTTTTTACGGTTGGTGACATTTTCTATTTAAGGCTTTGTTTTCATTTATTATTTTCCCTTTTATAATACCAATATTGTAAATTTTGGTTATTGGAGCAGATTTTTGCAGTCTTATCAAATTACCAACCTTGATTGTGCTCTCCGAATATTACCATGAATGTTTTAAGGTTGGTAACTATTTTCAGTATTAGGCTTATCCGACCTCCAGAACATCAGAAACATCATGGTTATCATTAATGTATTTTGTTGCGGGTTTCCACTATTTTCCCATCGGTCCCAAGAGGAAATGTCGGAACGGTTCTTTTTTGATATCTGAATAGTAAAAATAAATTCCTGCTCCTTCCGGGACGTAATAGAGGCAGTATACATGCATTACTTACTAAACAATAAAAGATTATACATAATGTTATAATTATTCCATTATTATTTATAATATAAAAATATTGAATATAATGCTCAACCCTCGGAATTATCGAAAATTGCAAAATTTCACCATTTTTTGACTTCATACAACTGTAATAATAAATATAGAGATTTATTTTCTAAATAAATTCTTTTCTTCAAAGGCAGATCTTTAAATACAAAGTAAGATCGCGTACAATTTTTCCAAATTAGTAGTTTTCGTGTATTTTTGGGTAAAATATTTTTTTATTGCCTATAATTTGCCAAAAAGTCTTCAATTTTTTCTTTAATTTTTTCTTCTGAAATCGAACAAAGTACGCTTTTAAAAATTGCATATATTTCATTTCTCGGTAAACTCCATCTTTTGATAATTGCCAAAAATTTGTATTCCAAAAATATAATATTGATAAAGACTTTTTTGTTAATGATATCTGATCTGATAATAATCTTTAAATATATCATGAACATTTTTTGAAACTAATGATTTTTGAAAAATCTTTATTTGATGTACTGGCAAGTAATAAAAAAATTCTCGGTAACAGCTCCGTTTTCCCACTTCTCCTATAGATGAAATGACAAAATTGTCGTAGTTTTCCAGAAACTAAGAGAAAGAAAAATCACTTTTTCAAGCACATGATTCTCATCAATACGACAGACATGTGAATTAAGTAATATCGATCATTTTTGAAGTGTATATGAAGAAGTAATCCAATTAAAAATGTACAAATTAAGATAATTAGACAAGTGAGAAAGAGGAGATTCTGATACCTACTGCTGGATGCGTATTAAACCCATTCCTTTCTTCTGTGTTATTGTTGAAGAATTTTCGAGAAAGCTATTGCAAGTTCATCCGCAAGTTCCGAATTCATCCGCAGGTTCAAGAGGAAGCCAGTTTTAAACAGAATACTAAGAAAAAAATCCTAAAAGACTGTACCACATCGCTTTCATTCTTCGAATTCTGAAGCTCTATGGCAGCTACATGAATGCAAGTGACTTCTTGGGCCAGGAAAAATGAAAAACACTTTGTTTACCAAAGTTCAGCACACGTAAATTTAGTTATCGTTTGGAAATGATTACGTGAACGGACACACAGCAGGAAACCGGTTTACGTATCTACCACAACAACCGCCCTGGGTGTGATGAGTACTTCCTGATCAGGAAATGAAGTGGACAGAAACCGCCAGGGTGCCCAACCTCAGTCTCTTCTAGAAGTCATAACTCTGTTTAAAACGCTCGCCGCCCCTTTAGAGCAGCTGCATAATACAAACTATATATTTAAGAAAGTCGCGAAAGCAAATAACCTTCCCGGTGTAACAACGGAGTACTTACGTATAATTATACTTGCAATTCAGTTGCGCTTCGCTTCATGAATGTATTGAGAGTGGGCGCGCGCGCGCGCGCGTGTGTGTGTGTGTGTGTGCGAACTGCTTAAAATTGTCCGATCTAAATATCCACCAGTCTGAGAAGATAATTCCGCCTCCTTCGCAAGTCCAAAGCAACGTCGGCAGAAAATAGCAATGCCATGCACCACATAACGAGTTATCTCATCCTCATAAATTTAGTTGAAGCATCATCGATTGTATCGTTGGGCACGCGGCACCGTGTAACCCTACACCAACAGGTACTTCAGGTTCCCAATTTGAAGCAATTTGGATTCCAGGCAACCTGCAATTGCAAGAAAGAGGACATTCTAGAGGCCAACATATCAGATGGAAATTACTTGTTTTTTTCTTCCGGAGAAGCGATTTCTTGTAAAAAAAAAATATGGTGGTAACAGGCCGCTGTCTGCCATCTCGAAAAGAAAATACTCTTATCAATGGCTCGAAACATGGAAAGTTAAATCTGTTTCACGGTTCTAGAAGCGGGAGGTTAGGCAATTAAACACTATTCCGAAGTACCAACATTAGGTTACCCAACGAAAGAAGGCTCATATACATAAGACTATTAGACAGCATTTGTACCAACCGATCAGAAACATGGGCATTGAACAAAAGGGAGAAACGTAGATTTATGGTCCTTGAAAAGGATTATTGGAGAAGGGGGTGCCGTGTGTCTACGTACAAACACATAAGAAATGAAACAGTAAGATAACTGAAATACGTTGAGGGCATTTTGGATACAATTAGAACTAAACGGAAAAATTGGTATGGACATCCCCAACGTATGGCCAACAAAAGGTGTCCAAAACCGGCCTAGGTGTCGACACCACCAGATCAGAAAAAACGTGGACGACCACCAAGAAGTTGAAGAAAGGACGACCAGGGTTGGACAAAATACTTTAAATTTAGTATTTAAATACTTTGCTAAAATACTTTAGAAATAAGTACTTAAAAACATACTCAAAATACATTAGGCTTTGATTTGCTAAATGCATACTATTTGAAATACTTCACATACTCAAAATACACTAAAAATATAATAATTTTGTATTATATCTTTTTTTATTTCAGCAACATACTGTAATTGTCAATTACAATAAATTAGTAACTGACAGTCATATACATTTCTGAACAATAACTAACAGTGTAAACACTTTCAGTGTATAGATTATATGTCAACTGTGTAGTCACTTTCAAATATAAAATGATATTAAAATATGTCTAACTCAAATAAACGGAATTTCCTTTCAAAACGATATTTTTTTTTTGAAACAAATCAGAAATTAAACATCTAGTTGGCAAATGTATAAAACCTGCAATGCTGCAACCTGAAAACACTCTTTCAACTGGGGCGTATGAACATAAACTAGTGTTTTAACGCATAAAGGTTTTTATTATTGTCCGATAATTGTCCATCATTTGTAATGATTTAGGCATATCATTTAGAAATGAAGAGAATTCACATTCAATAGCTGAAAGGAGCTTTTATTTTTGTTTCAATGAAGTTCATTCACTAGCGGAATCATACAAAAAGAAACTATGCAAGTTACCTTCTTCGCCTGAATTTAAAATATTTGAAGCATTTCTTTTTTTAATTCAACTATTTCATCTACTTAAGTACACACTCAAAATATATGTTCAAAAAACTCAAAAATATAGGTTTTCAAATACAAAGTGTATTTAAAATACGCATTTAAAATACAATTAAATACTGTCCAACCCTGAGGACGAGAAAGAAGAATTAAAATTAAATACTGAGGACGAAAAAGAAGAAACCGAGGCAAGAAGTCTCAAGATGCAGACTTTAAGATCGGAAGTGATGGAAGGTGGGAGACAAGAAGTGACCAGCTGTGAAACACCTCGCAACATAGGTGATAGAAACTGCTTTGAATTTAACTACGTCTTCGGCTTTCCCCAAGATGTGGACAGAGAGATATTATTGGCGAACTCTATTCCGAAACAAAATAATAATAATGCGAAATTTTTTGGTCGGTCAGTCATTGTTTAAAAATACTCCTTTCAACTAATGTAATAAAAAGATGTGTTAATATAATTAAAAGATAGAGATGTATTATCGAAGGTGGATTACGAATAAAATTAACATAACGGAACAAATAAATTAACAATACTAACAATCGCATAAAATATTACACATTAGAAATTTCATTAAAAACGTCAAAAAAGGAGTTATAATATTAATACTTTAGAGTATGCTTCAGGAGTGGAACCTGTTCAGTATTCAAATCTTTTTTCGTGTCGCTTTGATGTGGCGCTTACTATATAATATTAATATGCCAAGTTCATGTTAATGCGACCGTGTCAGTGTCCTCATAATAATTCAAAGCTATAAAAAAAGAAACCTGAGAAGTTACCTGACTCAGTTTCTCTTAGAAACGACCACCCTAAGTATTCTTAGCGCTCTTCATATTCTCGAAGCTTTCTAATGGGCACCTCCAAGATGCTTATGTCGGCTTGCAACATAAAAGGACCTACTCTCCGTGACTGGTCACGACTCCCTCGCAAATTTCTCATTGTTACGTTCAAAATGCCACTTCCCGTCAGACCTGAATATACGATCTATTATTAGTTCCAATGACTTCGCACTTATTTCTAGACCAAGCTAATAATTAGTCGGTTCTTGTATAGAAGTGGGCCAATTCTTTTATTTGCAATCCCATTGAATTGAGAGGAATGATATAACCACAGAAGCATCACTTAGTGAATGTGTTTACTCTTACCCCTGAAATCATTAAGTAAGTAAAAGGTACAAAGGCATCTATCAAAAAACGGAAATGAAGGTTTTTGGCAGTAACAATATTAAAAGCATCATTCTTCTGAGTAACCAAAGTAATGCACATCTACAAAACCGAGTGGTCCTTCATTTCAAACGGATTTCTACATTTCTAATGTCGCCATTGCTGCATGTACATTTCTCATCAAGCACGGAACTAACAGAAAGGTGTGTGTAACCTAAACTAGTGAGGCTACAACAACCTATACTTTCTCTCATTTTTCGTAATTTTTGCAACTTTCGAAAATTCAGGGAGTTGAACAAACTTTAAAACTGTGCCATTTTTACTAGAATAGTTTGCCCTACTCGGGAAAAATCTGAAGAAAAAATTTGGAGCCATTTCTCAGAAAAAAGATCTTACACTTCAAGCAAAATTTACGTGAAAACTACTCATATTTTCTCAAAAATTGTACATTACTTTCATTGGCAGATTTCATTGGGGAAAGTGGTACTACAACAGCACGTACTTTCTCCTATTACAAACGATTAGGTAATATTGTAACACTGGTATTTCTGTCCATATTAATACATCTCAGCCATCATTTGTGAAACTCCTTAACTCTCGTAGCGCATGAGGAGCGAAAACTATTAAAGCTACTTATTCATCAGCCCAAATTCAACAATCCGCATCTGCGTTTTATAAGGCGAGAAACATTAATCACGCGTAAAAATGCGAGGTCAATTCTATTAATTCTAATTCGGGCCGCGGCGTTGCCGTTTTCATATTGCGACCCGATATGAACTCAGCCGTGGTCACAATTCCAAGAATTGTAAGAAAAATAAGAGGCTTATTTTCCAAAATCTACTTCAGCACATACTTTCTCACTTTATCAGTAATAAGTACATAATATTGTACTTTTTGCGATGTTGCGATTTTGCAGTTTTCGAAAATGAGTTCACCGGAAACGGAACCTGCGTCACATTATAAGTCGGTTTCTTCTTCTCCTTCTTCACCTTCTCTCTCTCCTCACCTTTTTCTTTTCTTCTTTTTCTACTCATTCATCCTCTTTTTTCTTCTTTTCCTTCTTCCTTTTCTTCTTTTCCTTCTCTTTCTCCCTTTTCTTCTTTTTCTTCTCATCCCCTTTTTATTTTTCTTCTCGTTCTTGTCTTCTCCTCCTCTTCTGCCGTTTCTTGTTCTTCTACTCTTTTTTTATTCTCCTTTCTCCACAACCTTAGCTACCAATGCTAATACTGCGAAATTCTTTAATCGCCTTAAGTACTCTTCGTCCGCTTATTCCTCTGAATGACTAATCAGGACTAATGAAGCATACCATGCGATTCCTATTGTCTTAGTCAACGTCATTAACCATCAAGACCTACTGCTAAAATGTCTGAATCTTCAATAGGGAATCGAATAAGATAAAATGTTGCATGTTATATTAATGGAAGTAAGCGAGTAAGGTCTCGATAATTGTTTATTCACCTGCGGTAAAGAACCCGTGTATAAGCAACTCGTAACTCTATGTAATGATTATTTTACCATTCTTGCATCAAATAACCAAATGACCGAGGGAAAAATGGACACATTTTGGAGTGAAAGCTATTAGAACATGTATTTTGATCGAGTTGCAAACTAGGGGCGCTTTTAAGTACCCGAAAACATCGAAATCAACCACATTCGCTCCGTGGAGAAACTCTCAGCCTTTCTTTCTCTAGTGTCTTCATTCCCCATGTCTCTAAGAAGCGAGAAAAGGGAACGTTTTTTAATGCAAGTATATGGCCGGAGACAAGAATTTCATTTCTTGAACTGCCATCTATAGGCTTCTCTTTGAACCAAATGAATGTGTCGTGGATGGTAAAATGTCACATTCCTGTAGGCACGGGTCTCCCATGGGCAGAGCAATAGGCCGATATAATCTTATAATGTGGGCTGAAAGAAGTCACGGGAAAACCGAACTGATTGATATTTCGCTTTTATCTCATCATAAGACGTTCCTACATGTAATCTAGACGCTGAGTGTTGCATTTGAAGTGGGTAATGTAACTGAATTGCTTCCTCGTCTTAAGAAACTTGCACGAGCCGCCACAAAGTTATTCAGAGTGCTTGTGAACGAGGACAATCTCTCCTAACAAAATAACAGAAAGTTTTCCTTATAGCTCCAAATCTCAGCGGGGTTATCAGTCACTTATCTTCTTCGCCCTCTATTTTTGGAATTCATTGACATACAATTTATTTAATTTTATCCAGTGTCAGAGGCATCTGATTCAACTACATATTTTTTGAAGCCTAAGGTCTCTCTATGCTAACGAACTAATTGTTTAATAAAACCGAAAAAATAATAATACAATTTTATTATTCAATAATCAGAAATAAAAATTATTGGTGTCTAGAATCAAATAATGAGAGGAATACAAGCTAGCAAGAAAAAGAAGATGGGGAAACTATCTGAATATTATCTGATTTGATATGTAAACTAAAGGTAACAAGGAACGCAATCGGATCCCCAAAATTAGTCTGATATATTGTCTCCTAAACCATTTTGTTCTTCGAATATTTTTCGCCTCTTATCCTTTAATGGATACAACGAACGAATCCACTGCTTACGCCGCAAGTCGGTTTTAGCTCGTACCCAGATTACTCTTCTTAGTTTATTGTCAGAAGAAGACCCTCTTTCCTATTTTCTTCGTTTCCTTGGGGAAGTGATTCGATTCCCTCCTGTTCGGTACGATAAAGCATCAGAACCTATTTTCGTATCCCACTTACGGCATGCATGTACTTCATTAAATGCGAATGTCTACATTCTTGTGTACCGCTAGGATGATTTGATTTAACTGTATTTAGTATAACCGCGCGCGTCGTCTACGGTACTTATCCCGGAAATATAGTGCATTTTATTTCCCGAGGGGCGTCAGGATTCCTCCCTTGATGGAACGTGCGATTTGACGCTGACCTTCTCGTCGGCTTGTGGTGTTTCCTTCTTCAACAGTCTCCTCCCAAAGGGCACCGCCACAGCCGGAACACGTTCTAAGCTTTGGACATACCTGGTAGTGTTTTCCTTTTCATTTATTTACATAGATGGTGGATACATAGCTCAGTTTAAAATAACTCTACATATGTTTGATGGTCTAATAGCTAACTTCAATTAAAACTTAAAACTAATACAAGGTCGAGGTTACCCTTGGGACTCCTCTAGTCTGGATCTAATTCGGAGAATTTTTTCAGGAAAATGTGGAATGAATACTTATTTTGTATTCGGGTTTTATATGATGGGTTTTTGCCGAGTCTGTGAACTGATAGTGAAGGGATTTGGGATTTTTTTGAGAAGTTGGTAGCTAGATAGGTGATGTGATGCTCTATAGTATCTAGGTCGAATTCATTATAACTGTTTGTTGGTGACATACCAGGGAGCGTTTGAAATAATTCTGAGAAATTGATTTTGTTTTATTTGAAGTTTCCTTTGGTTGGTTTATGCTGGCTGCATTTAACCAGATTGGGCAGGCGTATAGTAGCAAGGGTCTTATTATTTTGTAAATTTTTAATGCTGAATTGTATGATAATGGGCTGGATCTGTGTATTAACGGCTTTAACTGTATTAATTTGATTCTGGCTTGAGTGATTTTGGCATCTATATGCTGCTTCCAATTGAGTTTTGTGTCCATTTCAGTCCTACGTATCTGATTGGTTTATTGAAAGGGAGCCAGTTGATGAATGCTTTGTAGTCGCATTAGTGGTCGCAGAGATGAGTGTGGACGGAGTGTGAAGATCTTGAAGGCCGTTTTGGTTGAATTGAGTTGGATTTTATATTTTCAAGTCCAGCTGACTATTAGGTTAAGATACAATTGATCTTTGTTGCTGTAATCAGTAAGTGAAAGACCGGAGTTATAAAAGGCTGTATCATCAGCAAATTGTGCAATGTGGATGTCGTTTAGTTTGAGAATGTCTGCAACACATAGATTAAATAAAGTAGGTGATAGGGGTGATCCTTGTGGCAGTCCTGCTAAGATTAGTCTTGGGTTGGAATGGTGGTTGTTTACATTTACTGAAAAGGTTCTGTTACTGATGAAACTGAATGATGGAGCCTGGTAGTGTAGTGCATGTGCGAGCGAGAGACAGAGACAGGGTTGCCAACAATATGAATGTAAAAGGGAGGACACTCGATAAGAAAAAAACGAAAGAAAAAAAACGCATCAACACATATGAAGATGGTCTGAGCGTCTCTTTCTTTATTTTAGTCGCTAATCAGATACACTATCATGCATGCGTGTGGCAGCGTTCAGAAAAATTATATTCATGTTTTCTATTCTAAATTAAACAATAAATGATACGACGTAGCAGATATTCGTCAAGTCATAAAATAAATGACAACAAATGCTAAAAGAATACTAAAAGAAGGACATTTAATACACAAAGGAGGACGACAGGACAATCTACGTCAATGCAGGATTGTCCTCCCAAATGAAGGACGATTGGCAAATCTCGAGAGAGGAGAGGACAAGAATGAGAGAACGATCACGCGCAGCCCATGGTCCGTTTAGTAAGGTACTTGTTTGACTTTCGCCTCCTATCGGAGAAAGAACGGAAAAGTACCGATGTCAGCACTCGACCGCTAGAATTCTCCTCCAGACAGTGATTGAATTCAACTTATCTATGTAGTGAATGTCGAAAGTCCGTCACCGTTGGGGCTCGCCTAAATATCCGCGCGCCACAGTGAGGCCAAGAACTTTAATAATAATAATAATAATAATAATAATAATAATAATAATAATAATAATAATAATAATAATAATAGTAATAATAAACACATTTGACGAACCATCAATATAATCACTAGACCGCAGAGTTTAAGGTTTTAAAATATGCGTTTTAGGTGCCTAAAACCGGTTCTTTCAGCATCTCAGTTAGACTTTTTAAATAGTAGAATAGGGACAAATAAGACGCGAAACATACAAAAAACACACACTTTTACAATTCATGTATAAATTCATCAAAGATAAACAAATCAATACTATATAGAACCAGTATTGTATATTTTGCGATCATATGAACAAGTTTAATTGTTTCTCCTCTATTTAGAATTATTCGTACCGAAGTTTGCCTCACTATAAATACTACTTTCTCCAAATTTCCAAGAGAAAATGGGTGTCTTATCAGTCAAGACCAGTTTATACGGCGACAACGACCGTTCTACGTCAACTGAAGTGATGGGTGCATTCTTCAATCTCGGCACTTGTTCAATACAAAGTAACCCATTACATGTGTCTCCTAAATCCAACAACTCAATTTCATCAACACAGATCACGGACTAAAGTTCGTTCGAAATAGCAAAGATAGCTAGTGTAATAGGATCAATGCAACCAAAACGATTGTTTTGTTTCGCGGATATTCAATCGCATTATCTTCGTAGGGGAGGCAGGCTTTTCCACGAAGTCAGGAAATAGTGGAATGGAGACTTATAGCAAGATCCTTGTCCTGTATGTTCATTTCTCGCTATCTTACGGATTATTGCAACTTAAAATTAATATCGTCTTTGTTTTGGCGTCACAGAAGAAAAAAGTTAAAAAGTCCACAGTCAAAAGAAATTAGGCAAATTAGCCTCATTTTAGGTTTTAAAAAGTAAAATAGGCACAAAGTCGAAATAGGTTCGACAAATTCCTAAAATGTATAAATAAAACTTCATTTAGTAAAAGGTACCCACAAAAAATAGGTTTTTACCTAAATATTCGCGGGCTAATAATCACATTGAAAGTAGTCCTCACTTACAAGACTGAGTTTACCCCATCACTAAATTTGAGTAACGGGTAAAGATCAACAATATGTATTCCTCCACTTTATCATTCTCACTACTTCAATATATGTTTAATGGGAGGAGGCCGTTGCCACTCCCTTCGCATATTTTCGTCTGAAAATGCTCGCTCCTAACAACTGAAAAGCCATATGGCTGAGCGTTGTATAATGAGCTCACTCTGTTAAATAAATAAATAATAAATACGGGTAAGATAAAATACTAGATTAATGATTTACAACACCATAAAAAACAGGTTGTACATCCAGTAAATTTTAAACCACGTTTATTCTAAATTTTTTAATGTCATTAACTATTTTTCTTAAATAAAAATATTAATAAGATACTGTTCCAATTAAATAATATATTGTGTTGCTTTTCAAAGTTATGATATATCCTAAAAATGAAAAAAAAATTGTATTACTTCAAAATTATCTGGGAAACCAAGTTGCACAAACTTACGTTTTCAGCAAATGGAGTTTAAAGGGCATTGGAAAGCCAATGGATTGCACCAAGACAGAAGAAAATATGACGAGAAATGTGCATGTCCTTGGAGATAAATGAGCTCTAAGTTTTCATTTCGTAGTTTTTTATGAATTTATTGGCCCTGACCACTGTAGGTAACTCCTTACATGTGTATGTATCCTCAAATTAGCCGTTTATCAAACTGCATTCACGAGAGTACTACCGAGGAAGTAGAAAGAAAAATCAAGACCACTAGAGCGATAGAGACGAGAAAAACTTAATATCTTGCTGTCTTGTCGTCGCCAGTCCTTTTTCATTCACCGACATCACCCTCGGGTAAATAAAATGCTCTTTTCCTCGTTGGCGAATTGGCCTAGTTGGGGAACGAGGAGGCGCGACAATTTCTTCGGTTTTTGTTGTCCTGTCTTCACGGACAGGCAATTCCGACACGCATGGACGTTCTTGGTTTCAGTCAACGTTGTTAAAAAGCGTGCCCTCTAAAATATCTACTCTTCTAACCTTAGAAGTATGGGCGACAGCGCACAATCTACCAGAAAAATTGGGAAGCGAAAGTTCGTGCTCTTTGTGGTGTGTTGATTGGTTGGTTTGTTGATTAGTGATTCCAGGCGCTTCAACAGCTTAGGTCGTTAGTTCCGTAAGTGTAGTGCAAATTTTTCCTATCGATATGGCGGTGATCTTCGCCTGCTGGATGGCGAGACCCGGCGCCGACCTACCGTCGGCTAGCGGGGTTTCCCCCTACCCAGGACTCTCCCACCAGCGGGGCACCGCCCCAGTCAGGACAAGCTCTAAGCTCCCGACCGGTCTCCCGGAATATGTGGTAGTGTAGTGCATGTTAGTGTAAGTGTGTGTGTGTGTGTAAGGGGAGGATAGAACAAAGAAGAGGAAGGAAACATCGCGCGCGGTGCGTGGCCCGTTTGGTTGGGTATTGCTCCGGCATTCGCCTGGTGTTGATAGGAGAAACCACGGAAAACTACTGATCAGAACAGCCGGCGCTAGAATTCTACTCGAGACAGCGACTAAATTCGACCTATCTGAAAAGCTAGTGTTTAAAATCCTGCCGCCGTCGGGGCTCGAACTTAGAATCCCCGGTCAGAGGCGCTGCAGTGACATCACTGAGCTACCGCTCCCGGTGTGGTATGTTGATATCTCTCATGACAGCCCGCTAGTGTGCATATAGGCATACTAGAGAGCTATGCTCACGATTAGAGGGCGGATTTTAATGATCTAAAACATCGCCAAAAATGATCAATGAAATGCTTATAAAATGCTTTAAAAATGCCCTAAACCCAAAGAAAAATGACGTAAAAATCTTATTAAAACCACTTCGGATGAACAATTCAAGCTGTTGGATACGTTACTGATGTAATCAAGGCTTCTTCTACTCTTTCGAGTGAACTCAGCTTTCAAACTTTTGGTTTGGACTATTCATTACCAGTCTTTAGTTATCCCGAAATCGGCAATGACGCTGATACATGTCACAAGAATTACAAACTCGAAACTGCTGTCAAAACAATCTCTGAGCGAACAAATCGAATTGACTAGCAATTCTGTGAAAAACACTTGTTTCATCTCGTAAATATTAATTGAAGCAAGTACCATTAAGAAGACATTAAAATCGATTAAATCAGCAAAAAATGCAGTAAAAATTATAGAAATAGGTAAAAAATGACTTTATTTGTCGAAATAAAAAAAAAGCAAAATAATGACTTATAAAAATGGGTCATTTCCTTTTGTCTTAACATAAAATGAATTTGTATACTAACTGACATTCTTTTGTTATTTAAGGTCGCATTAACATCTACGTCATTAGCGACCACTATTGGCATTAACGTTATGGTAACTATGAAGGTGAAACGAAATGGTGATGAATAGGATGAAAGGACGAACACAAATACAACCATGTCCGAGGCGGGACTCGTACCCGCGACCCTTCGGTCGGAGACCACTATGACACTACTGCCTTAGCGATCTCGGATACCGGGCCGACACTAAATAACATTGTTCTAAAGCGAAAAAAAAGACATTTCATTAAAATACACCTCCTACTCATGATCATCCACAAATCAACGTATGTATTATACCAAAGTGAATGTACGTGTATACGTGTGTATTTGTATATGTGTGTGTTTGTCTATGTGTGTGTTTGTCTATGTGTGTGTTTGTCTATGTGAGTGTTTGTATATGTGTGTGTTTGTATATGTGTGTGTTTGTATACGTGTGTGTTTGTATATGTGTGTGTTCGTATATGTGTGTGTTTGTATATGTGTGTGTTTGTGTTTGTACATGTGTGATCATAAAAAATTAGCCTATTGACCAGACAATAAAGAAACAAGACGACACGTCGTCTAGAACTATGAATATGCGGCAATATACTCGTATTATTGGGGAAAATGTGAGAACTTATAAGCGGCGCCGAACATTCGCTATTTGCAGAATACTGATTGGATGCTCTCCTAATAACGCGGGGAGCGAAAGTGTACTCGCGCAATAAAGTGACGAATTTAAGTGCTTCCATCCTCCCCGAGTGGGTATTACCATACACATCAAACAAGCGATTAATCGCCATCACATGGTTTGACGTCACACGGCAAAGTACGATTTTTCACTTCGAGATGATCGTCGTTGCGATGGGACCGTTCAGTCCTTGCTGAATGCCACGCGTCTGGCGTCGCCTTGCACGGGAAAACGAAAATGCGAACAAATTCTGTGGTGGCAGCTGAGATTTTGTGGTACTACATGATAAAATATATGGGGTGAATAAGATATCAACCACAATAGTATACAATGTTTTTATAATGCGATTACATATATTTTATAATTGAAAATGCGAACGTTCGCGAACATCCTGAAATAGTATCTATATATTTAAAAAAATAAGGTATTTTGCCATGGCTTCGTTTAGAGCTTCTACTGAACCGATTGTAGTATTTTTTTCCTTTAAATGAAAGAATGTGATCCCTAGATGTGTTATTAGATATTGTTTGTGTTGATTCACCAACATTTAGTGTGTAAATTAATTAATTAAATATTTCTTTAATAGTACGCTTATCAATAGTCAATTGTTTTCTTCCAAAGGGTGGCTGTTTCAAAATCGATATATATGAGTCGATATATGAGTCGACAGCGCCACTTCATGGTGGCGCTGTTTGATGTTTTGTTTTGATTGTTGAGATTTGTTTACAATTCATCAAGGTTTTGTTTCAGTGTAATTATTGCATTGTGGCGTTGACAGTTTGCATGTATTTGCTTTTGTGGTGAATTTTGTAGAGAACATTTGGACAGTGTGTTTTGCTCGGTTGTACTGAAGTAGTGAAGTTGTTCACAGGTTATGTCGAATTCCGAATCGTTGCCCATGCGTCCCAAAAGACGCAAACGTACATTAACTGGACGCAGGGAAAGAGAAAGTCAGCGTAGGTGTCGTGACAGTGAGGTCGTTTCGTTTTCTATTGGGTCATTGTCTATAAGATGTCAGTTTTGTTCTGCTTTGTACTTTTCACGTGAGAGAAATTCTGCAAACGATTTACTTTGTGTTGCTTAAATGGGAAAATAAGTATACCTTCGAGCAATATGCCGGAAGAAATCAAACAGTTGTTCATAGGAGATGATGACACATCAAAAAAACTTTAGAAATAATATCCTTCAGTATAATAGTGCTATATCTTTTGTGCCGATATTGCATTGTCACCTGGTCATGGGCCATACGTGTTCAAAATTTTGGGAACTCATCACAGAATATCTTCGTTATACCCTGAAGATCCAAACAATGCATTGTATTGTGAACATTAGTCTGGGTACAGTATTTTACATTTATCTCAGATCTCACCGTCAAATTTTGACGGGTTCTCACTAGTTTTAAATTATTTTGAAGGTTGTCTGTCTTTTTCATAGTAAAATCAGATTTATTCAGTACACCTCTTGGATTTTAATAGACTAAACTTTAAAAAAAATTAATATAATTTAAAGTCAAACCTGATCTTAAATTGTTTTTTATAATAGTGCCCTACAAAAGTTATAAACCAATATTGCAATAATATAAATTTTCAAATTAATGGAACTATTTTTTGTATTACGTACGTCATCCCCCTCCACTGTTCTCAAACAGAATTCCTTTTCCGGCCATCTCAGCATTTGTGACTCGAACGCTTTTCAAATAACATGGGAGTTGCTAGATGCTGATTTTGAAATTATATTTTTATGATTCTCAAATGTGATGTAAATTCTCTTTAGTTTTGTTTTGTATCTCAAGGTGAGCGAAAGCAGATACATGCATAATTTTTACTTTATTTAAAAAACAGTCAGCCATTTAAATGATTAATTTTTTCATATGTAGATTTAATTATACTAGACCTCGATTTGATTGTCAGATAATGTAAGGTGTTTTAAATTGTTACTAAATTTTAATATCGTATACTATAATTAAGTAATACATCTTTATAGATGTACCTAATGATGCGTCACCGCGTCTCGAAACGATGTACATTACCAGGTTTTTCAATAAAAAAACATAATTTAAGATAATATGTCTTTAAATTAAATTAATTTATTTAAAAAGTTTAGTACGTCAAAATGAAAGAGATGTACCGAATAAATCTGATCCTTAAATAGTAACCGATTAACCTACGACGTCCCTCTTGGCGAGATCACTTTCGGCCAACCCATGGAGATAAATTGTGTCGTCGGACGTGTGTTGGGCTCCTGGAGGAGAACTGATCACTGTTTTGGGAACCCATCCACCATGTTCTGAAAAAACTCTTAAAATTTTTGAGTAACGGAAACATATTTAAGGTGGCTTACAGCACCCACAGAGATAATCCAAGCTCATTGTGTTTCTCTCAACAACAAAAATCGATTGGCAAAATTCTTATCCGAGTCTTTCTAGAAATTTTCAGGAGAATTCTAGAAAAACATTTTTTGACGGTTTTGTAGGGTGGAGTATTGTGTGAACTTCTTGTCAGGTGAGACAAACAAGTAAGAGGGTTGTTTGATGAAATGAAGAAAAATGTACATGTTAAAAAGGCAATGAGTAAAAACGTTTGAATTCAGTAAATAAAAAAAAAATTATAAATATAAGGACGTATTAGGTCATGTATGCCAAAAGGCAGAGGCCACCAGCACTGTCAGCAAGGCAATAGTAATAGATATTTATAATATCGGGTTTCCCCACAACTACGGGTTATATTGTTGAAACGCTATGAATTTACGTGAATCGTCAAAACGTAATTCATCTCATTGATGATAATTACAGCTAATTTCATAATGAAACCAAAAATTAAACGCGTGTAGTCGACACTTTTTCATGTAACTTTCTCTGCCTGAAAATGGAGGAGTCGCGCAACTGTTTAATGTTTAAAATTTATTTTCATTATGAAATTGCAAAGCACATACAAAACTTTTCAATTTGAAAATACCTGCCGGAGACGCCTCGCTCAGGTAGAAAGACCTAAGATTTTTCTTCAAGCAAGAATAATTTCATCCTGACATTCGAACTCTCAGGAAAGCCTCATATATAAACGAACTCCACGTGTGTGGAGCCGGGTTAACAACTCGTTGGATCACTGCGGAAAAGAAAGGGGAAAAAAAGGATCTGCCTCCTACACTTTTCCTTTCATTCCACAGGGCGTTCGGGAACGCGGATCTTGTCAAACCGGTGGCGGTATCCGCTTAATGGGCTGTTTCACAAGCCTCACTCATCACTTTAGAAACGCCCATCAATCGATTACACACGGCTCCTTTCCGGAGCTACAATTAATGGAATAATATTCTTCACATGATGTCTTCTCCTGAACGGCAATGTCAAGATTTAAGAATTCAGATATATGTCGCTCAGTAGTAACAGTTTAACCCAGTCTTTTCTTCGAAAATTAATACATGCCTCTTACGCTATTTCTCCCAGCGAGACGTCCCTTAAATGCATAAAGTGCGAATAATTATAATTACACAAGTTGCGTGAGGTAATGGAAAGAGACATGTACAGTTTAACAGATCGAGATTTGATCTAACACGTGTTCACTTAGCGCTTGATCCTTTAGATAGACCAGTAACACCACCTCCTGCTGATTAAAAAGGAGACAAATACACAGGAAAATCAAGGTACTATTTTTCTAGAAGAAGTAATTTTGAAACTACTGTCAACTGTCATTGACATATTCGGGATTTACTCTAAAGAAACATGCACCTGGAAAAGAATGAACAACTCACTTTAAACAACTAATCTTCGTTAAGTAATAAAATAAGAAATGTGCCACTTTGACATTTGATACGGTTCATTCATGGCACGTAAATATAGATAGTAATGCCGGTTTACAATGGATTTAACTTTCAGATAATTCGGAAGTGCCATAATCTTTTGTAATAATTCCTTTCATGATCTTTACCTCCAGACACACACGCAATAGTGCACGCTTACGATACATTTAACCATTATATGATTTACGCATGAGCAGAATACAAGCGACCAAAGACCGATAAGTTCGCTAATCGTCCCTCTTCAAACGAACAAGGCAAAATCGAGCAACAGCGATCAACCTTAACGCTCAACAAAGTCGTTCCGGAGCGGTCCACGGGGGGTTGTCAGACCTCAGGAATGTCGCTTGTCTTCGCCAAAGTAACGTACATTGGCCGCTTGGAGGAAAAGTCCCCCGCGCTGCGGGTGAATACACCATCCTGCGGTCGATGAATCGAATCGTGCATCCCCGTCCCTCACGCCGACGGGCGTCCGGCGATTGTGTAAGGTCACGAAATGAGCCATTACAAGCAGCAGAGGTATTTTCCTGGTGGTATTTTTTAGTACAATCCGCATCAGGTAACTTGACCTGTCTTACGGACCTCCATTATTTAGTTCAGGCATTGTACATCCTATCAGCAACACGGACTGGTTAAACTGGTTTAAGAAAGGAATTACTAGTCGTGTTCACTATAAGTAACTAAAACCGACAGGAAGTTTCATTAAAAAAGGAAGGGCACAGGGAATCAGACAGACATATTGAACGTGAACACTTATGAGTTTAAGCACGTTTCGTATGCCTATTTACAGTTCCTCAAACCCTCAAATCTGAAAGGAATTCTCTAAATCCTTTCTTCCGGTGCTCAAATGACACTTTCCGAGTAAGGAAATTTTATTTTGGCGTAAATTCGAATTTGGTGTAGATCTCGTAAAATGATTAAGATGCAGACATGATTATTAAAAGTCTTCCTAAGCAATTAATTGTAAAGGCTTCTTCATTACGCATTTACTGATTCAATATCTTTATTAGAATAGTACCACTCAACTGAAAATACTATACTAAAATGAGGTAAACAACCGAAGAAAAAAAAAGATTACTCCAAAAAAGTTTCAGCTCGAAGAATCTGCTGGGGGCAATGGACTTCTTTCAATCGAACGACTCAAGGAAACCGCAAGTAAAGCAGAAGAAACCACATCCTCACAAACATCACTGCTGATGGTACAAAATGGTACAGACTTTTATCAAACCAGTTAGTTTCTTAATCACTTTAGTCTGGGCTACCTTTTTGGTTTTGCCACACACTCCTCCCAGCTGTTACATTTCAGCGCCTAAAAGAGATTTACTCACTTTTTCGGTCCCGTAAAAGTAGAGTTGAAATATGACTTTAAGAGTATTGCAGTAGAGTGAAACTTGGTTTGATATGGAAACTTTCATTCAAAACATTGGAGTCGTTTTTACAGAAAATACGCTTGAGCGTATCTGAAGATGCGCAATTTTCAGTTAATTTTGACATAAAGTTTTTTGGTTTTCGAGACTCGTTCATCAATCATTTGAAGCAAATATACTCACAAATTCAATAATGTATAACAGAAACGTCCGAAATGTGAATATTAACGATGTGAGATATTATAAAAAATACATTTGTTTAATTTTTGAAAAATGGAAGGAATAGATCAAAATACAGTTTGTCATTTTATTCTGTGCATAATGTCCGTACGAAAAGTTCAAACAAAAAACGTGGAGCAGTTTCCGAAAAATTCTTGGTTTTACAATAGTTCACATATCACTCAAACTTACAAAAAAACTTTTTCAAATAAATATAGGTAATATCAAGTAAAGAAAAAATTGTGGAAAACGTATTTTATTTGAATAAAAAATGCTCTCCTCATTAGTTGTCATTATCTGTAAGCTGTAACTCTTATACAAATAGTACGTCAAGTGATTCTATCTCTTAAGACAGGAGCTTGTGTCAGGCGAGTGAAAGTCGGTGAACACTAAGACTGTGGGTTCGAAACCCGCCTAAAACTCGAATGATTTCAGTTGTGTTTGAGGCAAGGGGAGCATTTCGGGTCCCTCGTGTATTACTTCTCTACCATAAACCTTCCAAATCTCTTGGCCTGCGTGCAATGTAATTGCTTAATTGAGAAACTACCCCACACACGGGATAATGGTTCAAGCACCAATAGGCACCCGAGGAATACCAAGAACAAATATGAAAAGGTACAGGGCAGAGGACTATGCGACGTTCGGGGTGTACAAAGTGCTCTTCACTGCACCACCAGAGAAGCCTTACATATCTTTTTTGTATACCATCATTATAAACGACCCTTTTCGATACCCCGAATCGTGCATAATCCAGTATTTTATCGCACGCTACATGACGTCATCGCCATTATTAAACGCGACATGACGTCATCACACATTCAGCCAATAGTAGCGAGAGAATCGTGGGGATGTAGAAGAAGACGGAACAGCCGACCACCGTTTTCTCGCACGGATGTCAACAATGCCATCTTGAATTTGATTTCCAGAGGGCGTTGGATGTCAAGCACCCGAGACGTCAGAAGAAAGTTGTTTCGCGAAATTAAGTTTGATTCTCTTGTAAATTTATAATACTGTTATACAAACAAATAGCGTATGCAACTCGTTTATAACGTTGCTTTATTGCATTCGTACAAATTTGAAAACTCGCTCCTAACGTCGCTCGTTTTCAAAACATGTACTCATGCAAATAAAGCTTAACGTTATAAACTAATTGTATAAACTACTATTAGAGATTCTGATAGTCTTTCAGACGCCGAAAAGATTAGGATACCAACTACAATAGAACGAGAAAATGCTCTCTGCCCTTCTGTAGCACTACAAGTTAAAAGTATTATTATTTCATGTCAAATTACGGGAGAACTATTCATATTCAGAAGAAATCGTATACGGACATATTTCAAGATCTAAATATGAAGAACAGATTTTATTATGAAGAAAGTATCTTTCTTCAATATTGTTGGGAGACAACGAAAGAGTTTCAAAATCGTACCTCCGCCATTTTTATAAGCGTACTTCGTTCAATCTGGAATGAAAGAAGAAAAAAAACAACAATAAAATGGAGCCATTTTCGAGAATAGGTTGAAAACATCCTTGAGGCTTCATGTGAAATACCTCCAAAAATTAAAATATCCATTTCAAATTAAGCGGCAACAGTTAGACCAATAGGGGTATATAAATTTTGGTGAAAATCATGCGTACGTTTTAACAGCACAGACTGACACGTTTTGCGGTTAACCAATTTTTAGGTATTAAGGATCCACAAAACGTGGATACTAACTACATAATTTTCTATATGCTACGTTAAAAAACATACCCTTTTCACTTAAAGATGTGATAACTAAGCAATTCCTAAGCATTTTAGGATCCCCTGGGTTCCCTAGATTTCCGCAGGGGACTAAGAAGTTCCTTTTCTGCACTTACTAACAGCAATGCTAAATTGCTCCATCTTAATTTACAAATTGGGAGCTTATTACAGCTTCTCAGAGCAATTAACGAGATAGTCATAGATTGCCTCGAGAAGTGATCCTCAACATTTTGAGGGCTCTGACTGTGGATCGTGGCATGGCCCCAGAGATTCCAACCACCACAGGCAGGATTCTGGCGTTGGGCACTCCATGAAGTTGGGCTGCCAGGGGCAACTCTGGATGGTATTTTACCACCTTTTACTCCCCTGCTATCAGAAGTCTAGGCCCATCCTCGTAGCGGACAGTGGCGATGTGGCCGGCAATCATGTCGACCACGTGGACCCCTCCCCGGCTAATGGTTAGGCCTGTTAGAGGAAGTAATTTACAATATATAATAACAAAAATCCCCTTTTTTGTATCGAGGATCTACAATACCATTTTCTGCCGAAAAATCGCCGTAGCATTATTACACTTTATCGCAGCAGCATTACATAACTTTCCATATGCTGTAAACGTAGTATACGAGAAAGTAATTCTAAACAATATGTAACAAGTATTGTATCGCAGCTTCTGTGTCAATGACCCCCATCTCGATCAGGTTTTTCGTCCAGTTTCCCTGATCCATTGAGCAAATGCTGAGATAGCCCCTTGTTTTGCTTCTGGACATAAATGTAACTTCATTATTTGTGCACGTCTTCTAGAATTCAGTGGGAAATATAATTATTCATATTATCGTTTCCATGTTGTCGCGGCAGGAAGTATTATTCCGAAGGACAACGTGGATAAGATCTCAAAATTTATTGCTTATTTGTCCTTGAAAATAGATTTTTATAACATGGGAGCTCGCTTTTATTCTTTTTTTCTTTCTTTCTCTTCATTTATTCAAAATTCAAGTAGTATATGACTTAGTGTAGGGATCACAGAATTTTGTAAATGTGCACACAATTCACTTCTCTCCTTAGCACGTCATACGCAGTTTTAACTGTTTTTTGACGTAAAATAAATAAATAAAGTAAAAACGGAATACAATAGTGTTTTTTTCATTACGAAGAAAATCCTTGTAATAATTTCATTCTTCCAAATAAAGTCACACACACAATGATTTTTCAACGACTTCCAGACCTCTGCAAACTGTTGGTCTCCATATTTCATATTCTTTGGAATGTCTACATTCACTGAGGTGAAATACCATCCAATGAACCTCTACAAATAGGAAAAGTATTCAAAGAGTAAAATGATTTGATTTCTTCAAAACGAAACCATGGAAAGTTGAGCCTTCATCCGCCTGTCATCCGTTCAAGGCCACATCCTCCCTCTCAAGCCGGGCAGGAATGTTATCTGCGGGATCAGCGATGCCACGACCGGATGCTGTGTTAGACAGCCCGCGCGAGAAGGCATGCATTGGCAATCAGTTGTTTCGGCTTAGCAGGAGGATCTCCAGATAGGAATCTGACCACATAGGGGGTGGACAGTGGGAAGTGGGTACTGATGGAACGGAGGAAAACTGTACCTTTAAGCTCAATCAAGCCGAACATTATTTCAAAAACACATTGACACATAATTCTACCTCAGACATGCAATCATTGAATCGTACAATAAAAGATTTTCAGCAAACAGTACTAAATTCAAGACTATATTCTCAAGTTTCATAAAATTTCAATGATGTACTCATATATTCCCAGAATCCAGCTACTTCAACTTACCATCTAGGTAAGACTTCCAGACAGACAGGATCAACTCACGCTACCCTAACATTATCAAGCCTCCTTAACCATCTGAATATATATGTCAGTGGCGACTCCTGCTCAGTGATCATGGGAATGCGATCAATTTGACGAATTCAACAAGGTAGACCAATTAATGTGTCTATCCATATTACGACGTAATACCTATTGTACATTCTTTGAGAATTGCTATAGTTTGAGAATTGAATAGTTTAAGCACTAGTGTTGTCCACATAAACCAAAAAGACGGACTGACGTTTGAAAAGAACTGACTGAAAAAAAACTAGTGGTGCTACATAATGGCACAGACTTTCTCGTAGTAAAGTTTTCTAATTTCATTGGTGTGAGCTGTATTTACGGTCTTGCCCCATTCTGTTGCCAGTTGCCATCTATCGTCCCCAAAATACCTTTTTTCAACTCTCCAAATTTTCCCAACTCTTCGGTTTCTTAATAGTAGAACCGAAACATTTCTTTACGAAAAAAATAAATCAATCCTCTGGAAAGATGAAACGTTATACAGATAGTCTCTATTTTAACGAAATACGCAAAATATGCGCCTATAATTACACGAATATGCACCAACAGGAAAAATCGAGCAAATACGCACAAATACGCTTTAACATATTAAGCTATAGAGCATCGTATTCTAACCAAACGTCAAGAGATTTCACATTGCTATGCACAGAAGCAATGGACAAAAATATGCAAAATCATACAAATCCGCACCCTAGCCATCACTTTTCAATACGAGAGTGACGGTGATCTTTTCTAGGGTACTTCGTTTCGAGTCATGATCGAGGCTCTTGGTAACTGGTAACTCTTGCATCGTTTCATAATTATATTTTAGTTGCTGATTAACAATGTAATAAAAGAGGAAAAGAGATGAAACAAGAAGGAAATAAAGAAGAAAATATTTCCTTCCGGGTTCAGGGAGGGTAGCGGATATAGTCCGATCAGCTACCACAGTTTTCTCAACGCCAATAGATAAAAGATACCAAATCGCATATGCAGCGCATTTCCGGGATTGCACCACCCGTTAAGGAAAAGGTACCGAGTCGGTCATTCAGGAAATTAAGGTCATTAAGGAAAAGGTACTGAGTCGGTCAAACTACGACTCTAATAACAAGTCAGACGGAAATAAAGGTTGAGAAATGTAAGTGATGGGTACAAAATAAATAAAAGCTAGTTGAAATCGTGCTAATAGTACGAACTTGAAAATCAATAATGTCGAAGTGAATATAGCTTTATCCTGGAACTCGAAATGTGGTATTGCGCATTTGATCATAAGCAGACAATAGGGTTGCGATCCTAAGAGTTAGTTACTTTGTATTATAGAACTTCAAGTGGCATAACCTAACATTATTGCAATCAGCTTGAGAATTACCGACCCTCCTCCCGTCGGCGTTTTCTCAGTTTTCCTTGAACCAAGGGTAATAGCTGACATGCCTATTTTGCTTCTAAACATGAAATGTAGTCTTTCACCCCCCCTCCCCCCAAACGTCACATACAGGTTTTGGAAGTTAAATAGGTATTATGCGAGGAAATAAGTTTCTCATTGCTAAGTGTTTATTAAGAAAACACTCAGAAGTCTTTAGATTATATTGCACAAAATACCAATATACTTTAACATACATTTCAAGCAGTGGCGTTTTCTTTGGGTGTGCAAGTCGTGTGCAAACGTCATAGGAAATTAAATAAATTCAAAGGAAAAAATGTATTTTTTTTTTTACTTTTTTTCAATTATTCAGTCTTCCGTGCGATCGGCGTCCATGCAACGCAGGCAGAGCGCGAGCGCAGCTCAGGCCGTTGGCGATTGCCTCCAACGTCTTCAGGTCGGATTGGCAGGCGGAAGCGCATGCGCGCGACTTCCCCCCACTCTAGGACCAAAGCGTGCTAAAGCGCTGATTATCTTTTTAACGGCCTGCTGGAGTGCGAGCGTCCGGGAGCGTGATATTCTCCGTTGCGCGTTGGTCAATATCGATTCTCATGAAGTTGTATTAGTGTTATTTTTGATAAGGATAGTGAAAAAGTGGAGCAATAGTTTTAAATAATTGTTTTCCTTACCTTCAGTATGAAGAAAAGAAACGATTGAGTAATGAGCGATCTTGTCCTAACCTGATAATATTTCAGAATTTAATTTTTAAAACGAGAACCGAAGAATGAGAAAAACGTCGAGCATGCCTTTTTAAATATTTTAAAATGTATTATTCCAATCTTTGCAATAGAAAATACAACATGCTCATTGATTTTATTTTGCGACCTTTACCTCATTCTTCCAATATTATAATTTAAAATAAATGTGGATCTTGTTTACATAATTCAATTTTACTCTAAATATGTAAGTGAAAAGAGTAGTGTGGGAGTTAACAATGCCCTTCACTGCCAACGCCCTAGGTGCAGAGTGAGGAGACACCACAGATTTCAAGGGACGTTGTACCGGGTTTTGCACCCGAGTGAGTGGATGTACTTGAAGAGCTTAACCGTGAATTCTAATGGAAGGAGCAAAAAGTCGTCTTTGGTGGACTACGGCCTAGAAAAAACACCCTTTATTTCTCCCACCTTAAACTGGGTTTAGACTTCCCACAACTACAATTATAAAGAGAGAAATTTTTCACTTCATGAAGTGTTCACTTAATAAAAGGTCGATTTTTAAATAAGGTCACGTACAATTTTTCGAAAATTTCAGTATTATTCGCGTAATTGTGCGTGAAATATAGACAATTTTTAATTGTATTTAAACATTTTTTCTCAAAAACTGCTCCATCGTTTTTGATTAAATGTTTGTGGGTAGTGTGAAGGACGTTTAAGAGAATGATGCAGATCTCACATTCGTTTAAAAGCCTATTTCGTGTCAATCATAGGCAATTTTTATATTCTTTAAACATTTTTTTCTTAAAAACGGTACAAAATGTTTGGATTAAATTTGAACCGGTTTCATCGCATTTGGATTTCTTCGTTTCTTACATTCGAGCTTTTGTTATTCGTTTAAAAATTAATCTTTTAGAAATTATTTAAAACCTATTTGAAATTGCGTCCTTTAAATGAGTTAAATGTGAAAACGAATGTATAATTTCGCTTTGCTTAATCAGATGTGGGAATGAAGAGTAATGCGTGTAAAGACAGAGTTATCTTGATGAAAATAAAAATATATTTAATTATTTTATTATTCTATCCATTTTCATTTTCTTTCTAAAGGTATCAAGAATGCTAATTTGATCCCGTTCTGGGCCAATGACCCCCGTCTCGATCAGGTTTTTTGTCTAGTTTCCTTGATCCTTTGAGCAAATGCTGAGATGGTCCCCAGTTTTGCTTCTGGACATAAATGTAGCTTCATTATCTGTGCACGTCTTCTACAATTCAGTGGGAAATGTAGTTATTCAAATTTTCGTTCTCCATGTTGTCGCGGCATTATTCCTTCACCAAGGGCATGAGAGACTAGAGCCCAAATTTATAGCTGATTTATCCTTGGAAGTAGCTGTTATTACATCACAGCGAATATTTTGTTAACAATCCTTGCAAGAAACGTTCATTTTTTTCTGTATTCAAAATTCAAGTTGGATATGGCTGAGGCTAGGGATCACAGAATTATGAAAATGTGCACAGAATTCACTTCTCTCCGAAGTATATCAGACACAATTCTTTACTCTATGGTTGAAGTGTTAGACAGAAATTGTCAAATTATAATATTACATAGCCATGAACAATATCGCGAGAAAATATGTAGTGATGTAGCACCACTAGTTTAATTTTTTTACGAAAAGACAAGTTCTGGAGTAAAAATATTCGAGTACATCACTGTCCCACACTTTTTTCATCTACTTCAAAATGATGTTACTTCGTTAAGTTATTTTTGTTCTGTAAGGGGCTAAAGACAGCACAAAATGTTTTAGTATTGAGTGGTAATGTTTGTTATAAAAATAACAATAATAATTGTTACGAATATTTATCTACCGTCTTGTTTATTGTCACTAAGTTATTGCAGCTGGAATCCAAACACTTTGACTTTCCGTAACTACAACCAAACAATTTAGATACTCCTTAAAACAAACCAATTATGCAAAATTAAAATCCTCTAGCAATTTAGCACCAAACAGTGTCGATTTGAATTACTGGATAAGATTGTGGATCTTAGAGTTTGTGCAGAGAGCAATCAGCGCTATCGCTCTTCTGCGCATGCGCAGATGCACTAAAGTGGTGCGAAATTTAAACTGCACATGCGCAGAGAATCGATAGTGCTTTAACGTTCGAGGGTGCACAAACTCTCTTAATAGAGAGTTAAATGGTTTAACTTCAATAGAGAGTTTAACTAGAACGTTAAAGCACTATCGATCTCGTGCGCATACGTAGTTTAAGTTTCCTAACACTTGTGTATATGCGCATGCGCAGAAGATCGATAGAGCGGGCCGCTAAGGCGTGCACAAACACTCTAAGGCCCCTAGGGCAAAAATGGCAAACTACCCTAGGAACACTAGCTAGAAGTCTCACAAGAAGGCACTAGCGGCTTCTGGAGACTAGCCTATGCACTAATCAGTGGATGGCAGTAATAGAAAGTTTATTCCAAAAACACGCTTTTCAAGAATTTTTCGGCTTTATTGGTGAATTTACTTGAGCTTTGAAGAAGTCCCAGTATGAATTCCACAAATTATCTCAGAGAGAAGCAATATAATTTGCTCCTCAGAATTATGAGCTTTTCTTGGAAGCCAAACAATACGTCTGCAAGTCGACCAAACAGGTGTTAAAGTTATGGAGAGCCAAAATGGGTCAATGAGGAAAGGGACTGTGCGGATTTCTCGGGAAACTAACGGTGCCCTTGCCCCACCTTCCTTGTCCAGGCTCGCGACCGGTTCCACAGGCTAAATCGAGAGTCAAATATATCCATCCCACTCTATCCACTCTGATATAAGAGAGATAAGTGATATAGACGTCTTGAGATCAGTCTCGAATGTAGAACAAGACCTACACTGCTGCCATTCAGAGCGCTGCAAATTTAACACTGCACGATCCGCCATGATGGCAAAAGTGAAGTAAATAAGCGAAGCCCATGTGTGCTTCCTTTATATTGGAACAATAAGGTTAATTCGTGTGCAGTATTCGGTTGTGCGAATCGCAATTCGAAGAACTGTCAAAAAACATTTCACTAATAAGTATATGTGAGTGGCGTAATAATGCAAGTTTTCATATGAAACTGCGATATTCATTTACCCAATACACCGAATATATTCTTTGAATGTACATACCTAAATCCTTTCCACAGTACATATATTACTGTTATTATTATTATTATTATTATTATTATTATTATTCATGTTGTTGTTGTTGTTTACGTCTATTATTTGTAACAATATTTGTAATATTCATTTACTTTCCAATTCCAAGATCTCTTCATTTTTTCAATTTCCTCCTGAAATGTTATAACTAAAAAGCAAATTGAAACTGTTCTTACTAGTGTTGTGTCAGTAAACAAGTAGTGGTGCTAAACCAGAACGCCCAAATTCTCACGAAGAATAACGTGAAAAGTACACAAATTTTCGAAAATTGTAGTACATGACCTTTCTTCAAAATCCATCTTTAAGGAACAGATTTCATTACGGGAAAAAAGCAGAAACGTGAGACCTGCATCATTCTCTTAACCGTCCTTCCCACCTTCCAATAACACATGAGGCCTTGATATCAGCCGGATTGGAGAAAATAGAGTGGACCGTTTAGCCGCTAGCGTTGTTCACAGACGGACGGACGGACGGACGGACGTTTGGCAGTCATGCGTGTAGTGTCAAGGAACCACAAAACATCGATTCTGGTTACACCACGTATTCTAATACGTATTTTTCTCCCTAAATGTAGCAACAGGATCTATCTACTTTTTTGTTATCAGGGCCCGCTAATAAGTTTTTCTGCCGAAAATTGTCCGGTTTTCGCGCAGCATTACATAACTTTATGTCTACTCCGTAAAGAAAAAAGTAAAAACCAAAAGGTTTTAACTTTCACACAAGCAGTTTTGCAGATGTGTCATAAAATGTTCTGTTTAAGACAAGAAAATGTGTTCAGAACTTTGGGGAGAAATCGCATTGTTCTAATGAAAACAAAACTACTTTTTATTATAGATATTACGGATTCTGTCACTTCTATTACAGGGTTTTCTCTGTCATTTCTAACAGGGTCTTTAAAAATCGAAGTAACTTTTGATTTACTTGGAAATAATGTTCAGTAAAATTCTGCGCTTTGTTTTAAAAGAGAATTAGTTGGAGCGTATTAAATATGTGCAAATGAGTGTGAAAGCGAGTGTAACTGAGTCAAAGAGTGAGTGCGAGTGAGAGTGAAGAAACCAATCAGGGAAGAAATGAGATTGTATTTGCTTCCGATGTATTGTAAGAAGCGATTTTTATCTAGGCATGGATCAGCAAATTCTGAACCATTCACACAGCTAGAATTACAGCCCATGTATTTTTTCTGTGCAATTAGTATAATGTTTGGTTTGATACAAGCATTGGCGCCAGTGTTATCTACGTTTCCAAAAATCTTCAAACTGGATTTAGTGTTGAACACCCGTAAGACTGTAACAGCATTCACAATGTCATTCTCGATGCTTTGCGAGTAGCGTCATGATACAGAAGTGTGTAGCATTTTACTCACAACGCATGATTCGCGTTTCACTTAACTATGGAGACTTCACATCAATTTCAAAATGCACTTATTATTCTCGATAGCTAATCAATTAACACAGTGATATTTTATTATACATGCATAGCGAATTTTTAGGACCTAATTTCTAATGTCGGCCTTATTTACATAAATGCTGATTCTGCTTTTAAGCTCTGGTTATAGTCACGGTCAGACGTTCTGCCTGTCTGTTGGCCACACAAATCACGACACTTTGGTTTCAAGCGTTTAAAAACATTAAAAATACATATCATGCACTCTCTATGATGTGAAGTACTTTGTTAAGATACATCTGGAGAAGCATATGTACCGAATACGCGAAACTTTCAGAATCAAAAGCAACGATAATTATTGATAATTAGGTTTTCAGTTATATAAGTGTTTGATTGTCTCTAAAATCGTAAGGGTTCTTGATACAAAATTCCAATAGACAGTCATTAATTGTGTCAAGATTCACCATCTTTCAAATCAATCTCCCTTGTTTAGCATGACGTCGTGACGGCTTTCCTTGACTGTTCCCCACCAATTACTATAATTGTACACGAGCACAGTCACACACATTGCAATAATTCATGTGCACCTAACGACTCTTCAGAAAGAGGAAAAGGGGAAAAAACACATCAGGACGTCGGAGCGAGCTTTCAATCGAAGTGCAAACTGTGCCGTTTCCTACATTGGGCGGCTCCCATTGGTTGGCAAGGGGGTTGCACTCTGTAAACAAAGTCGTAGTGCTGCGCAGCAGGAAAACGGACTGCAGCAGCTGGCAAGCCAAGCGCACGTGCACATGCTGCAATCCTGGGCGCACGCTGCAGCTGCATCAGACATCACAAATTCTGACCCCGGTGAATGCACTTCGCTTATAGGGTTGCCAACAATCTTCATGCAATTTCATATATATATATATATATATATATATATATATATATATATATATATATATATAGAGAGAGAGAGAGAGAGAGAGAGAGAGAGAGAGAGAGATAGTGTATATATTCTTATATAGCCTATCGAGTATCCTCTGTTTTACATGAAAATTGTTGACAACCCTATAAGCGAAGTGCATTCACCGGGGTTCATATACATATATGAATATTTAACTTAGACTAACACCAGCTCTATTTCTTTCTTCTCTCCATTTCCGATTCAAAAGAAATTATTCATTCACAAAAGGCAGATGAAGATGGTCTGAGCGTCTCTTTTTTTATTTGCTAGACAGACACCATCATGCATGTGTGTGTCAGCGTTCAGAAAAAGGATATTCATGTTTTCTATTCTAAATTAAACGATAAACGAAACAACGAAGCAGATGTTAGTCATCTGATAAAATAAATGTCAACAAATGTTAAAAACTTACTAAAAGGAGGACATTTAAAATATAAAGGAGGACGAGAAGACAATAGACGTGCAAGGAGGACTGTTCTCCCAAATTTATTATACCTCCCACATTTATAATACTTGGATAACGAATTTTTATCAGACGAACGCCGATTATTTCGGTCCCTTGGAATTCGTGTACTGTACGTGTCGTTTACTGTATTATATAGTATATAACCAATTCAAATTAGTGATACAGAAATATTTTGAGTCTTTCCTTATATGTTAAAGAAATGTATTGATGATTTCACTTTTTTCCCTTTTCTTTCTTCAAAAACTCGTTCATTGGGAAAGTAATACATATTACTTTTCTATGTATATGTTGCTGCTTCTAACGTCTATACAGCAAATAAGGATTAAATTAGTAATGTGACCTTTCTAAACTTTTTTCACGAGGCTACCTCAAATCAACACATTAATAATTCTAACTTTTGGAAAAATTTCACCGGAATATTGCAAAAAATAAATGGCTGAAAATAGCATGGGAGGTTTTAGGAAATACATCTGCAATTGAAAGAGTAAACCCATTCAAATACTATACTATATAATATCAAAAAACATATCACAAAAATAGGATTAAAAATATTTTTCTATTAAATTAAACAAGGATTCATTCAAATGGTCAGTCACCAACTTATTCAAATACTATATTACATAATGTTGAAAAATTTATCACAAAAATAGTTTTAAAAATGTTTCTATTAAATTAAACAAGGATTCGACCAAACGAAACGAAGTCAGAATTTAGAATACAATGCATTACATTATTAAAATAAAAAATATAATACAAAATAGTGCTAACATTGGCGGCGGCGATGGTTAGCGTATCGGACTGTTATACCCAAGTTTGCGGGTTCGAACCCGATCGAAGCAGTGGATTTTTAAGGGCGAAAAAATCCTTCGTACACCTTCCTTCGGAGGGGAAGTAAAGTCGGCTGTCCCATTTTAGTAGATTTACTGAATGTAAAAGATCCTCAAGCCTAAATGATGCCTCTGAGCTAAATTCAAATCGCCTGTTTCGTCGCCCAAGTAATACCTTCTTTCTCCCATGGTTGGTGAAAGGAGCGTAGCGGAATTAGCGTGGTCAGGCGGAAGAGCAGGCCTCATGGCTTGAGTCTCGCCACGTAAAAATAAGGCACATTCAATTCAATTCAACATTCAAAGCAATCTTGGGAATAATTATCAATAACATAATATCAATAACTAGCGAAAGCAAAACTCTTCATTCGATGAGGAAAAAATTAAAACTGCATATCTAAATGTGACTTGGGTAATGAAGTACTTACTCTATCTGAAGACTAAACACTTGTAATTCTCGGTAGATTTCAGAAGATCCTTACCTGGAACCAAAAAAAGTTTATAGACAATCACACTTTGTCCATTCATTAAATAAGTACATACATTTTACGTACATTCATTAAATAAGTATACACATTTGTTTTTCACAAGCAGTCATAATTTCTTTTAAATGCAACTTTCCTTCTACTGGCCACTAACAAGAAATATGTCTTTAGATGTGTAAATCCAGTGTAGAGGTACGAGAGTCATGAGGCATAAATATATCCCTCTAAAAACGCAACTCAGCAATTAAATAGCAGACGCAATAAGCATTTTTATATTTTTATAAATTACTAATGAATAACATTTCTAGCTAAAAAAGAGTGCATTTAATCAAATGACATAAGCTCGATTTCTATTAACATTTTAAATTTCGAAAACTGCGAATGTTCAAACTTTATGGAAACTTGTACACCTTCATCCTCGGAGTTGGATATTTCTTTCTTGAAGTAATCTTTTCTAATATAATTAACTTCGAAATCATTTCATGGTCAGCTTTGCAAAGGAAAATATATTTCATCTAATATGGAGACAAATCTCGTCAATGTTGAAAGAATACGTACACAGATTTTTTTTATTTTCTCTATTTTTTTAAATTTCCTAAAAAAACATTCCTTAAGGAGAGAGAAAAACAGTGCAACTTAATGAGATGTGTTATTTTCATTAAAATCTGAACATTAAAAAAAGATATTTGACACTTCCGGGTTTGTAGGCCGTGGTCTATCGGAGACTTGTCCATACGTTTCGCCTGCAACTGTGGCAGGCAACTTCAGTGGCGTTGCTGGCGGGGGCGAAGTGTTTTGCCTCGCAGCACAGCGTTGACTGAGTCAGTCCCAGTTGACTCAGTCCACGCGGTGCTGCCACGCAGAACACTTCGCCCCCGCCAGCAACGCCACTGAAGATGCCTGCCACAGTTGCAGGCGAAACGTATGGACAAGTCTCCGTTAGACCACGGCCTACAAACCCGGAAATGTCAAATAATTTAGAAACCGGTCGTGAAAGTCTACATTGAAAGTTAATTAAAAAAGATAATGTTTAGCCTTGGGGTTCTCCTGAAATATTGTTGTGAGCGAGCACTGAACGCGAAAACCCCTTGCTTATGTTCTAATCCCTGCCCCAGCAAATATTTTTTGCGGATTGAAAACACATGCACAGACGTGTGTAGAGCCAACGATGCGATCTGTAAATTAAGTAACCGGTCCCTAGTCACGAAAAAGAGTAATCACTTCAAATTGGTCTTCGCACAGGTTCCGCCAATATTATATTAGTACGTTAGAAATAATGCGACACTGTTGCAACACCACTAGTTTAGTGGTGTTCTCACGAATCTGGGCATCGAGGAATCATATAAATCTAGAATTTTCCATTTAACGTCAAAGGAAGCAATCAAAATTGTCCCTGATTTACAACATTTATTTCTATCAACAAACTTATGTTATTGGCCAATATTTCTAATAATTGACATTTTATTACATTCACTTTATAGATCTACCTCTCGTTCTACGGTAAATTTTACCACTTAGAAAGTACGTATATTGTTTGTAATGTTATTTTATAAGAACCGTTGTTTAACAGGACAGTCACCACCTTTGAGTCGCAAAGACATTTGCCTGACTTTGGCAAAAAATATTTTTTTCAGATAAATGCTGCAGTATCACTACTATAGGATTTAATTCAACAATTTTTTAGTACAATTGTTAATAGAATACAATTTTGATTTTGTAATGACATTGAATTTAGAAATTGTATAATTTATTTTTAGATTAATTGATTGGTTTTTTCCTGTTTCCGAGCGCGTCAACTGCTTTAGTCATTAGTCCCGTAAGCGTAGTGTACATTTTTTTCTCGGGAGATAGCGGTGATCTTTCCCCGCTGGACGGCGAGATTCGGCACCGACCTACCGTCGGCTAGTGGGGTTTCCCACTAACCAGGACTCTCCCTCCAGCGGGGCACCACCTCAGCCGGGAGAAGGTTTAAGCTCCCGACCGGTGTCCCGGAATATGTGGTAGTGTAGTGCATGTTAGTGTGTGTGTGTGTGTGTGTGTGTGTAAGGGGAGAGTATAGGACAAGGAAGAGGAAGGAAAGATCGTGCGTGGTCCGTGGCCCGTTTGTTAGCATACTGCTCCGGCACTCTCCTGGTGTTGAACGGAGAAACCACGGAAAACTACCGATCAGAGCAGCCGGACGCTATAATTCTCTTCCAGACAGCGACTGAATTCGACCTAGCTGAAAAGCTAGTGTCGAAAATCCTGCCGCCGTCAGGACTCAAACCTAGGACTTCCCGGTCAGAGGCGCTGCAGTGTATCTTTTAGAAAATTTAAAGTCATTGTTTAAGAAAATAATATAGAAATCATTAAAACATGTTCAATATTTAAATTAATTAAATATATATTTATGATGGCATGAAATTAGCAATGTCTGAACAAGTCTATTCAGAAAATCTGAGTAAGTCCCTCAGGGTTTAAAAAAATACAATTAAATGAGCGAAATGTATTTTTTTTCAATTTGAAAAATCTTTTTCCAAACAATTGACAAAATTACCAAGACTTTACAGGCTAAATGAATTTCCATTACTTTTTTTCGATTCCCTGACTAGCCTGTGTAAATAATTAACTGAAAATTGCTTGTCCAACCTATATTATTTATATCCCTTCGTCATACGTTCGATTTCTCGCAGAGCATTTCGTCGTGACGGCATCTGTTGCATTTGACAACAAAGGCATGGTTTCGTGCTCCTCGTCCTCATACAAAAGTCGATAAACTAACACAGCTTCCTCATCCTTCAATTCATAATGGCCTGACGCGGCATGACGTGATCCACGGCACTTCACCCTTCCTCCACACACGATTCCACGGAGGCACGCGACTAGGCCAGGCAGGCAGCGCTCCTCAATTAACGTCAAAGCTACATTAAATGCAAGGGCAGGGTTTTTCCGGGCAGTGCCACGCGGGAACGGGACGAAACAGGACGGAACGGGACGGAACGGAACGGAACGGGACGTAACGGAACGGGAAGGAACGGAACGGAACGGGACGGGACGGGACGGGACGGAACGGGACGGAACGGGACGGAACGGAACGGGACGGGACGGAACGGAACGGGACGGAACGGGACGGAACGGGACGAAACGGGACGGAACGGGACGGAACGGGACGGAACGGGTCGGAACGGGTCGGAACGGGACGGAACGGGACGGAACGGAATAGGACGGAACGGAATTGGACGGAACGGAATTGGACGGAACGGAATAGGACGGAACGGAATAGGACGGAACGGAATAGGACGGAACGGAATGGGACTGAACGGGACGGGACATGACGTGACGTGACGTGACGTGACGTGACGTTTCATAGCCGGAAGGGTCCGCACCGGACTGGCCTGGATGAAGCGGGACGAGCGTGGAATGTCAGGACGCGACTGGAGTGGAACGGAGTGATACGGTCTGAACGATACTGGCCTGGAGGATGTAGTCTGGGCTGGCGGGCTGGACGGCACGGCCTCGGCAGATACTACTTACTATAGGCGCCCGACACGAAGGGGGAGGCCCAGCGCGGCCCTGCCACGCGCGCTCGCCTCGCACCCCCATCGACCCACGGCCGCAAATAGCGGCGCTCCCCGCGGGCAGGCGGTCGATGAGGTAATTGTCCAGATAACTACGCTAGCTGAAGTTATGTTTAGGGAATTGTTGTTATGATGATTATCGCTGAGCTAGTGCTCGGTTTAGATGTGGTTGCAGATATAATCGTAATTTCAAAGGTTGGAATAACGGCATTGGTAGTAGTGTCTAACATGGTAGCCGACGTGATGGCGATCGTAATAGAGGTTTTGTTTGAGATTGTCGGTTTGAATGTAAAGTTGAAGATATTACGCACAGTCCTGCATGTGATAGTGGCAGATGTGGAGAAGGGTCAGGCTCAAAGAGTTTATCGCCGAGAAATGGTGGCCACAATGGGTGTACTGGCGAGGGTGGCAACTGCGCTGCAAGAACGTTGGTACTAGTAGTGACGGCGGCGGCCATGGAAGTATGCAATAAATGCACATGCATTTCTAGCTCCGTGGCGCGGGCAGATAGGAATACACGTATTCCTAGCTGTATTCAGCAAGTAAGCTGACATTTGGACGGCGGCCAATTAGTTGGATTGCTAGGAAACAGGGAATGCATGCAGTGTTCCCATACTTGGGTTTTCGTAACGTGGGGATGACATTAGGTCATTTTTACACCACCCGCCAGCTCCGTGACGAGGGCAGATAGGAATACACGTATTCCTAGCTATATTCCGCAAGTAAGCTGACATTTGGACGGCGGCCAATTAGTTGGATTGCTAGGAAACTGGGAATGCATGCAGTGTTCCTATACTTGGCTTTTCGTAACGTGGGGATGACATTAGGTCAATTTTACACCACCCGCCTTTTAAAATCAATCTTTTTAATTAATTCGTAAACGACCTTCTTAACGGGGCTCATGGACTCGAACATGTTCCTATCACTGTTATAAAGATTCATTTTATGATGCAGGAGGTGTAAAAATTACCTAATGTCATCGGCCACGTTACGAAAACCCAAGTATAGGTCTATGGCGACGGCAGCTAGAAATACACGTATCCCTATCTGTATTACGCAAATGAGGACGGCGGCCATGAAACTATGCATACATTATTATATTATTATATATGCATACATTATTGGTATTAATTATTATAGTATGGTATTAGATGTAAAGTAAGTAAGTAAAGAATTTGCCACCGGGCTTAATGCCCAAAGAAAATTAAATAAATTATCTATCTATCTATCTATGTATTCCTGGCTGTATTCCGCAAGTATGTTGCAGTGAGGACGGCGCCCACGGAGCTATGGAGTACATCTATTCCTAGCTGCGTGGCGACGGCAGCTAGTGAAGCCGGAAGGAGGGCAGGAGCAGCAGTGGCAATGGAAGGGGGGGCGGAGATGGCACGAGGCAGCACGGCGTGCGCCGCGGCTACGCACGGGACTGGCACGAGCGGCTACGCTGAACTTCCGCGTTCCTATTTCCTGGTATTGGCTCTCGCCATCGCAAGGGCAATTCTATTTCTCACGAAATGCCAATACATGGCGTTCTGGAAATATCTCGTTTAGGCATCTAATAACATGCACCTGTGTTGCACAGTACAATTTCCCGCAAGGATGCATCAATTATATCGATCTAGATATCTTATTAGTTCCCGGAAGTTTGGCGAAATTCCTTATTATTGTCGTTAAGATTTCATGACCTTTAACAAAAGGAATTATTTAATTGTTCTTCTCGATTTGTTTAAATCATTTTGCCTATTCTGATTTTTTTTTCTAATTTTTGCCTTTTTCTGCCACATTTGTTATTATTTACTATTGCCCCTGGAAACGTACCTGCAAGCCTGGACAACAAGAAGGCACGTTCGTGTTTTGTCTTTCTGTGGAGATTATATATATTCATATGCTGTTTCTGGAAGTCCCTTTATAAGACCTGATGACGGTTGCAATACATGGCCCCTAAACGTTATTTACAAAATCGAATAAACAATGTACGGTTTGATAATTGTTCACTTGCCTACTATATATTAGAGTTCCTAAATGCAGTGTCGCAATCTGAACGGTCGCCGCCATTTAATATCCCTTCAGTCGATAGCTCCAACAGGTAGCATTCAGAAGTTGAAGACTACTAAAAGAAAAAGAAAGACTAGAGAAAACTAGAAATTGTGGTCCTAAAATAGAAAATAAACAAACTTCTTATATGACCTTTACAATTTATTGATGATGGAAGATCTCCTTTGTGGTAAGAGCCACATTGGAGATTTTCGTAAGGTACTTTCAGACAAATATTACAATAAATAAATATTTAATAACTTTGTATAGAAAGTGTAGAATGTCTAAACTTAGCCATCTATACATTTTTCACATCAAAAAATGTTTTTCCTTCCTCCTATATTTTTTTTCACATAGTTGTCTATCATCATCGACGAAATGCTGAATAATTAGCAATTTGCATAAATACATTGTTTATTAAGACAACTGAGGAAACACGCAGGATGTAGATCAGGAAATCAAGATTTAATAATTGGAAATTGATTGTTTCATACACCTACCAAGTAAGCAAACTTTTTGACTAAAGGTGGACAATATGCATCTGCCTCGGAATGCAGTTCCTATTCATAAATCATGCAGAAGATTTTATGAAGGATGAAAATTCTCCTGGCAAGAATCAATGTTACATGTCATGCCTCAATCTTTCCACGCAAAAGCGTCATTAAAATCTGAACAGAGCTTGCACGACTTGCACAAGAACTCAATCTACACTAAAATTACGGCGAAAATGGACGACAGTGTTTTCGTTTGCAAATTTTATAATCAAAAGAAAATTCATAATTTAAAATAGTGAACAGTGGGTATCCGACTTTCGTTACCCAACCGATACGATTCATATTTCACGGCATTTTGTACTTTCAGAACAGTAAAAATACGCAAAATGTAAAAGAGATTTGTATAACTAATTACTTATTTCCGTAATGACGTTCAAGTGAGAGCATGTCACGCGCAAAAATTCCTTAGAAAACTGACATAACCTACCCATATACATACAATATGCATACAGGGAAAGTAATCAACATTCAAACATGTGAATCAAGCAAGTGAAGTCATCGGTGACGTTCGAAAGAAAAGTAGCCAGGCACATCCAGTCTGTCGGAGGCGCGAGGCGGAGAGGGTGCAATGAAACCTCATTGAAATGCGATTACGTGATCCCACGTAACGTGAACGTAAGACATCCGAGAAGTGACCACAGGAAGCAAGGACCTACGCGAGCTTTCCTACAGGTGGGTGGTGATTTCGCGAAATATCCGCCCACACGTCTCGGACGCGGAAACGCGCGGCGCTTCAAAGGTCACCAGATATAAATGGGTGTGGTGAGACATTACTAGTACTGAGATGATACAGCCACACGATATCCTTGTTTCTCTGACTTTTCCAAAGGTTCTGGTCTGATTTACGTCATTGCGGCACTGAAGAATGTTTTTTTTAGACCAAAAGAATGGGCTCTGGAGGGAAGGGAGATCCGTCGTCCCACCGATTACTGAACTGACATCCACTTGAAACTGGCAAGAGAAATTCTCAGAGAAGAACGATTAGAGCAGCCAACCTGCGGATTTCTCATCCGGAATCCATGTTGCTAAATAGCTGGTGTCAAAAATTTCACACTGCTCCTGCATTAGCCTGGTGTTGATCGGAGAAACCACGGCAAACTACCGATCAGAGCAGGCAGCCGCTAGAATTCTCCTCCAGACAGCGGGTGAATTCGACCTAGCTATTACCGAAAATCCAGCCACCATCGGGATTGGAACATTACAGGACCCCCGATCGGAGGCACTGCAGAGACATCAATTGGTACCGTAAGTCGGCGTGATGATTTGAAAGAATTGTCACAAACTTAAGTACTAATTATTTTAAAGTTTTCTCAAATGTCAATAATACAAAACGTTATTCATAGTTTGTCCATCGGGATTGGAACATTACATGACCCCCTGGTCAGAGGCAATGCAGTGACATCAATTGGTACCGTAGGTCGGCGTGATGATTCGGAAGAATTGTAGCAGTAAGTAAGTATTTAAGCAATAATTACTTCAAAGTTTTCTCAAATGTCAACAATATAACACGTTCTTCATAGTGACGTTGCCACGTCCAATGCTGGTGGGTATACATGGTGTCACTGAGACCCATCCCAGTGACGTTGCTACCGCAGATTCGGCAAAGCAGAAGAGTTTTGACATCACACTGAACTTCGAAATTTTCACATCTTGACCACGAATTTAACTTTCGCGTTCAACACTTGAGGCACGCATATAACAAATTGAATTTTCTTCGCGCACCGAAAAAAAACTGGGTCTCATTTATACAGGTTGTACATTCTCACTAAGAAAGTGCTTTGCATATAAAAATGTCCGGACTTCATAATTACTCTCTTTAACAGATGTTCTCCACTACTCCAGATTTGATTGTATTAGTCATCTTTATTTCCGAACAAAAATGTCGTATAAGCTCAAGAATAGATAAGATCAATTAACAAGCACATAAGTATTGAAAATAAAATGAAAGGCATGATTACTTGCAAACAGTCTAAACGCCCAGTTGGGCTGCGATGATCGGAAGGGGTGCTGAACTTGCTTCAGTGCCTAACGTCCCTGTAATTGAGGAAAAAGCTAAAGGGGCACGGGAAGATTGCTGAATGGTATCTATCAGGACGCCCCTGGTACTAAAAACTATACATTAACAGGTGGTCGGAAACTTGTAGGTTCCCGCGATTAGGGTCTAGCCGGATTTTCCTGCTCGGTTGCTCTTTTATTAACATCGCACGACGATGTTTCGTTCGTATGCTGCATCATCACTTTTCCCTTCGCTTCCGTCTGGTGAAACCGCGTTCTTATTTTTACTGGAGTTTTTTTCGTTCTGTCTGTAAACTAACCAAATTGTATACCAGAAATTAAATTTGTCAGTATCTCACACTACGACCTTGGATGCACATTGTTTACTTCTTTTAGGAAATGAAGGCATTCAGAAACAATAGCAGATGACGGGAAAAATGAATCTCAAATCATAGAGTAAAGTCTTCTAATATGGAATGAGTTCCTCATGTGAAATACCGAAGTATCGGACTTGTATTGCGCTGACGTCTCAAAACAAATTTTAAGATTTACTTTGAAGAGGCTCCTGATCGAATGTAGATAATGTTTTATGAGTTGAAGCTCTTGAATGAAATGGCTGAGCGTGTTTTCTTCAGAGCGTCAACAAAAATACTGGAGTAGCAAACAAAAGAATTGTTACGCGCGTGCCATAAATATTAGAATAATTATTTATATAGTGTGTTAGTTGGATATCTATAGAAATATCACAGAATATAAAAAGAACATTAATGCAGATTTTGACCGCGAAACAGCTTGAAAGCAATATGGCCGCTATGTTCCTAATGAGGAATACAAGCATTGTCTAACGTGAAATAATCCGCATTGCTGCTGCATATAAAATGTATGTACATGGTTCTCTTGGCTGTATACATTAAGTTACATTTTCTAACACATGAATGTAGACATTCTATACCATACTGGGGAGGTGTATCGTCCAAGAGCTCAACAGATTAAATTCAGTGTCAGCTGTGTAAGAACTGGGATCATGTCTCATGTGCAGGTAATCCAAATAAGGACTTCGTCGGTAGGAATTGTGTGTAATATTAAACCATGTATGTATTTTTGCTTAAACGTTGTTCTGGACGTTAATGCATTTATTATTTGCTCAAAAAACGCATTCACTTTTCCACTTCAGAAACACGCCTAATGTGGAATATAGGTAGACCTTTCTTGAATACGAAATATTGTGTATTGCTAATAGATTTAAGTGAATAATATTAACTACATGTGTTTATAAATGAGAAGTTTAAGTAATTATCTACACTAGTCTTCTAATTTGAGCTTATTTGTGAAGTCGTAGACGAAAATGTAAAAGGTATTTCACATTCAGGCACTTTACTCTAATAACTATCACAAACAGAATGAGAGAAGGAAGAATTATTGCTCTCCTATGATTTCAGTATCAGTGTAAGGAGAACCCAAGGAAGGCAAAGAAAATCGCAGGTAAATGAAACTGGAATACGCTAAAAACCGAAACAGTAAAAAGAGAAGGAACTAAGGGATAATGAAAAGGAAGAAGGTTTTACCACTTGTCCTATTTTGTACGTCGTAGCGTTTAAAGCAAAGGGAGCGGATTTCCTTGATTATAGAACACAGTATAGTATATTAAGTAGAAGAAATTTACAATATTTCAATATAAATGCACACTTTTTTGTGGAAAACAATAAATTATCTTTATTCCTTCATTAACTTTTTCTTCTCCGTATATCGTCTTACACGGAGTTAGCTACATTTTTCCCGTCTCTAAAAAAACCACTCAATTTTCAAACTCGTAAAACGCATGAAAATATAATACCAAAATACAGAGTTCAATGATTTTTTAAATGGTTTCAAAGAAATTAACAAAGCTTATATATTATTTATGAAAATATTCATTGTAAACTGACTTTTAATCACACGAAACGCATACAAAAAACTAGAAAACAACAAGTGCAAAATAAAATAAATTGACAAAAAATATAAACCTCACTTGCTAGTTTGATAACTCCAAATTCAACACTACGAACAATTAAAAATTCAAGTACAAAATAAACTTACAGCAAAATTCAGACTTGATTACTGACTTTGATATAATGTTATGCATCTGCGACTTTATTACCCCAAAATAATATTAACGAAAATTTATGTTACCGACAAAGATTGTGTGAGTGTAAAATCTTAAAACTGACGGAGAGTGGTCTCGGACGCATCCTATATATACATGGCAGTACTGAATGTCACACACTTTAAATGGTCCGAATGAAGAAAAGAAGCATTTTATAGGAATTAAATTTACAAAATAATATTCCCTAACAAGACACAAAAAAAAATCCAAACCCGACTACCCAAAAGTATCTTATGAGTCACTTTTTATAAAAAGATTTTCCCAAACCCCCTCTTAGGCACTATCACTTGATTTTTCTCCGTCAAGTTACTTTTAAGTGCTTAAATAACAATGTAGTGTAAGGACAAATCTAAATTCCTTTCTCTACTGAAGGCAAACGCATACTCGAGTACTCAACGAATCTACATTGATGACCACCTCACGGCAGACTATCTCATCGCAATAACTTCCTTCCTTTCCGGGAAAAGCACTACTAACTGCAACTCCCAGCAGTAGCCACAACCACAGACAAGGCATTCACCGCAATCATAAGCAACACAACTATAACCTAGACTTTCATGCAACTGCGCAGATTGCCTCCATGACGTTAGAGAAGCGTGAAACGTATGTAGTCGCTTTTCCTCTTGGTATCTGCAGTGGAAGAACATTAACTTTGTCTATAATTCCACGACCTCTTAACTGGTATCAATTTATGAGCCGGAAATGAACAAAAAATAATGATGAGGCTCATTAATTTTATGCAATTAATGGAGGCAGTTATAGTCCGCAAATTCTCGTTAACTTGTTAGAGTTCATTATATTTTATCTACAGTTTTGTTCCTGTGGTTTTATCCAGTAAGTAAATTTCAGAATTATACAAGCTGATTACCCTGCGCTTGCCGGATATTTCTGACAGTCCTCTATTAAACTACTCCACTCCATCACCACTGGCGGCGATATTCCCCACATGCCCCTCTCCCCCGGGCTCCAGCCCTCTTTGTCGGCCACTGCTCGCTCTGCTCGCCTCTTCCCAGTAGAGAAGCGACATCGCCGACAAAATATCGAGGTTTCGATACATCGATATTAAAACGTCACGCCAAAACAATCAAAGTTTTTAAGATTGATGGATTGATTGTGATTCCGGGGCGCGTCAAATACTACGGTCATTAGTCCCGTAAGTGTAGAGCGTGTTTTTGGTCGGGAGGTGGCGGTGGTCTTCTCCCGCTAGATGGCCAGATGCGGCGCCGACCTACCGTCGGCTAGCGGGGTTTTCCCCAACCAAGTATCTCCCACCAGCGGGCCACAGCCCTAGCCAGGACAAGCTCTAAGCTCCCGACCGGTCTCCCGGCATGTATGGTAGTGTAGTGCATGTTAGTGTAAGTGTATGTAAGGGGTGAATATAGGACAAGGAATAGGTAAGAAAGATCGCCTGAATATAGGACAAGGAATAGGTAAGAACAGACCGTGGTCCGTGGCCTGTTTGTTAGGGTACTGCTCCAGCATTCGCCTGGTGTTGATCGAAGAAACCACGGAAAACTGCCGATCAGAGCAGCCAGCCAATAGAATTCTTCTGCAGACAGCGACTGAATTCGACCTAGCTGACAAGCCAGTTACTAGACATGAAACAGGCCTTTGGAGAGTAGGACGGTGTTCCAACTATGCAAGAGGCATTGAAGATGTCAAGACTGCATTACGGTACTTAGACACAGAGGACAATGCACAATCAATTATAGAGAGAGCATGAAGTTTGGGGAAGGGTCTAGAGAAATTACTAATGAAAAATTTCCTAAGCAAAAAATTGAAAATAACTGACATTTTAAGATCAAATAAAGATATGAAAATTTTGAGTTTGTGCTTTTAACGTATATTTTCGTTTAGTCAACTAAATATGCTCATTAATTCCATTAAGAACCGTTGATTATCTCTATGTTAATTGCACGCGTGCAATTAAAAATGCACACCTACCAATCAGAATTCAGAAAAGGAGTCAAATAGTTTCATTAGGAAACTATAACAGAGGTAGCCAAAGTATTTGCAGACAGCCATGAATCATAAACGAAAATGTACATCACATATTACGTATCTACAACAACTACCTATAAACAACGAATAAAAAAGACTAAATTGGGGAAGTAAATATTAAGCTAGCTGACTTATGGAACAACATAAAATGTTTAACATGAATAAATTAAACGTTTTACGTGTAAAATATTTGGTCTTGGAGTACGAATGTAAAAAAATGTATACGTCAGTTGTGTTAATCAGTTATAAAAAGTACGCTATAGCAAAACTGTGTCAGAATGACTATTTCCCCCCAATATTTACACATGTGAAATTCTCTATCATACCTGCCTTTACTTTTCGTGGGAAGTAATTTTTTCATGTCTTTGTCAGCTTCTAATCTTTTATCCGCAATATCTACAGTACCTTCCATATGTAAATATTTCTTGCAAACAAACACAACGCATCGCCCACTAAAATATATATTTTTCAGAATCAATAAGACGTCATCTACACATGACTCGAATTGTAAAGATGTGCTTGAATTCCTCAAAATTTAAATGATTCTGAAATGGAAACGAAAAAATATTGAACGTAAAATGTGTATAAAGGATATAATTGCACACGAGGTATATAAGATAACGAGCGACGATAGGAGGAGTTCCTTCTCTTTATACATTCGTTTCGTTAATTACTATTGCTGTATCTAAATTAATAAAATCAATCATTGTGGAGAAGTTCTATTTAATTTCGACATCATCGGATTCAGAGAACCTCTGATATGAACCAAAAATATTAGTTCTCAAAAGTTCACTATAACCCGAGTCAACAGTATTTATAATACTTCAATCATCAATATTTGGAATGTATTTTCCGACTTTCAAGAAACGTTTAATTCAAGATTAAATCAATTAATCAAACATGGCATTAAAGAATGATTAATATAAAACAATTACGAGAAGGTTTCACTTGAAAGTATTTGACACAAACTGTTATAGGCTTTCCCAAATCCTTCGGGTCTGAGGGCTCTGAATTCGATGGCTAAGCATCGAAAGCTGCCAATTTCCTTAATAGAAATTCGCCGTTTTCCTGCGCACGATTATACAACTTTCTCTTCTTACGAAGTTTCTTCGTAAGGCGAGAAAGTAAAAACATTTTTTGTCTACTACATAAATGCCAATAAATCTTCACGAATAAACCAATATTTCAACTTCGGCCAAATCACTCTTCTAGAATGAATACGCGAGAGACTGCACGATTGCGCTGGATAGAAATTAGCGAATCGTCGAAAGCAATCACACACAACAGAACACTTGGGTTATTACTTAAATGAACTGAATGAATTTACTTAATGAACGATGTTGCAGCAAAACTTTCCATTTTGCGACTTTCCAAGTAGACTCTTCTTTGTCTCAACGTTTTCTTCGAAACGTAACGACATCCTATATTTCCATCACGAAGTGCTTGGCGTTCAGGTTCACGTCTCTTTTCAACCACAGCCTTAAATTGAATTATGGGCCTTTCTTTTGGAACAACACGTCCTTCCACTTCTCCTAATATATACCCGCTACTCAAAATCAAAAAGGCCAGAGGCAAAAGCATACTAAGCCACCGGCACAAAAAGCATCATCTCATCTCGCAAGCCCTCTCAGAGAGAGGCGCGCGCACAAAGCCAGGCTGACTCATGGCGGTCGGAGGCCACCGCGCTTTACGTAGCGTAAATGCGCCGCGAAATTCGCCGCCTCTTCCCCACAAATAAAGGGAGTCTGCGGCCCAGAAATACACTGGACGTTGCGCAAACGCGACACGCCCCTGCTCAACAATCTTAGTCAAGAGCTCCCGCCGCCGAGGCAGGGAAGCACGGACGCAGGCAAACCCCGAGGAACGATCCTTGTGGCACTCCTCTCCCAAGGGAACTGGGGGTTACCCAGAAAACAATCCAAAGAGACCGGGAGAATGAAGCAAGCCGACTTCGCCACTAATTTGCGTTCCTGGGAATTCCCAAAATGCGAAAGTTTTCTGTTAAAATTTGAATTAATTTAATTTAGTTAAAATAAATAAAATTAATTTCATTTAGTTAATTCACTTCATTTAAGTAATGATCCGACTATTTCTTTACGCATATTCGTTTACGACGATTTGTTAATGGTTATTTGGTGCGCTCTTGCGGATTCTCTTAAATGTATTCTGTGGGCATATTCTATCCAATTCCTGAACAATCTCGAATTTTAATCTGACTAGTGCTAGTTGACTTTCTCATTATTTCCTACTGTTCTCAGTAGTAGTGTGATCAGTAAGTAGTTATTGGTATGGTAAGCAGTTATTGGTTATATTATAGTTTAGCAGTATTGAAGAATACTTTGTTCATCATCGGATACATTCTTTGAATACTTTATGCAAATACAAAGAGGTAGTTTCCTTCCAAGCCAAACAGAACTCTAAAAATTAGAATAGAGGAGGAATTTCCATGAGGAAATACTATTCTTTGAAATATCCAACATATGTGTAAATAATACGTGTATGTACCGTACACCCAACTATATTCGTTTCTTCAAATATCTTTTATTGAATTTCTACAATTGTTCGTATGCGAGTAGGTTTTCCAAATAACAATCCCCGGAATGAATAAGTTTACTAGCTCGAGAGTAACTCCGCTTTCTGAGCTGCATCAGGAAGTTAGGATTCGTCAGCTCCATGGGAGGTCCAATGTTCCCTAATTTCTTCTGTCAACTGAATATTTTTAACTTGCACCTTTTTAAAATGACACTGCTCCTATATATTTTGCTTAAGACTACGTCTCCAACTAGTAAAACATTTGAGTCTGCCGATTCTCATACACGGTTATCATTTTTCAGTATTTTGTTTAGTATCTTTTTCTGTTTAAGTTTGTTGATTCTAAGATGTATGATTTATACGACACAACAAACGAGAAAAGCTACCAGTTGTCTTATTTTCTCATTCCAAAATTTGCTTCACGTAAATGTGCCGGTCCGGTCAAATAAATGTTTTGAAGTCTTCTCATTCCATTAGTTATTTACACATTACGAGGCGCTGCAAATGTTGCAAAAATGAAACAAGCTTTTTGTATTGCTAGTCAAAACATTTAGAAGTCGGTGGTTCGGTTAACCTTTCAATTTGTTCATATCCTTCTTATAGACCCCAAATAATCTACCAGGCAGTGGTCGAAGTGCAAACCGGAATTCTAAGTGTGGTTTGTTCAAATCCAATATAAGAAATAGACGCTCATGCCATTGCAAAAGGTAAATACAAATCGCCACTTTCAGTGACAGGACAATAATTCTATTAAATATTTACTCTATTGCATATTTATATACGTGTATTGTCAGTGGTCTTTGGAAACAAACATGAAAACTTTTTTTTCTTTCTTTCTTCACAACGTATAATTGCTTTAGTAATGTGGGCCGTACCCTCCATCCACTCATGTTGGTAACAGTATAAATGTACTATAAATGTCTTGGTCACGTTCTTAACTTCCAGAGTCATGTACTCCGTGCAACATGGAAATTTATTTCTTCTTCACGCATCGCCCGCCCATCCTCCGGAACGTAGCGAAGTAACGTTGCACAAATGTCATACTCTGCTTCGTACGAACTTGCAATCGTCTGCACTGACTTAGGAGAACGAAAATGTTCTTTTAGCCCTTCTTCAAATCTACGCTTTTTAGTCAGGAACATTAACAACTCTTTGGCCTCTATTGCATTAGAGGCAGTACACGAACCAAGTCATGATAATTTATAGAACAACCAGCGTCGATCAAAGATCGCAATATACCCGCCAGAGAAATACCTTCTGCGGCAGAAATTTAACAAATGAGGAGGCACTGTTTGGGTTTTAGGCTATGATTTCTATATAATTTTCATAGAGAACAGTAAACATTTTTTAGATAGCCACTAGGGAAAGCGATTACTTTTACAACATCTACAGAGCGCCAAAAATTCAATTTTTAGCACTAGTACTAAACGTCTGTCTAAAAAATAGTGTGTATCTTACGTGGTTAAAGGAATTTTATATTGTTCGTAAGATGTAGAACTTGGCCAATCGACCTCGTGTCGCCACGTTTTCTACTCCCAAAATAAAATGACAGTTTTACAACTCGCATGATAAATTTTATGACTCCACTACTTACACTCTCTTAAGGTAATCAAGTAATATGCGACAATCCGTCTCACATGGTTACATCCGGTTCACAGGACAAATGTATCATACGTCTAGCGTTGGTCTCCTGGTGGGAAACTGATCGTTTCTACGTTCATCGCTTACTGCTTACGCAGATTACTGTTTACGAAACGCTTACGCTTACTGCTTACGAAATATCGCAGATTTTCCCGTAGCATTACAATACTTTTTCTATACTGCTTAAGCAGTATACGAGAAAGTTATAATCACCAACTATCATTGCGCACAGAAAGCAATCATTTCAGTTCACAGGACGATGCTTAAGATTAAATATGCTATAAAATTTGTTTTCTAGCATTTAGCTCAAAATAGAGCCAAACAAGTTGTTTTCACGCCAGTAACAGGAAAAAAGAGGCGAATTGTCAACTCGATCATGGGAAATGTAGTTCAAGAATACGTTAAGAATATAATGCATAATGGCACAAGGAAATGTACTCGGAAATAATACAATTCTGATTCATCACACGAGGTCGTAGGAAGACAAGCGGAAAATTGAAATGGCCACGCTTTTACAAATGCTGGAAAGTGATGTAACATTTCCTCATGGTGACCTAGGAAAATGGAACCAATGACGAAGGAGGAAAATGGAGAATGAGAATGCAAAAACACGTTTTCTCATACTTTACCTTTTCTGCTCTACAACAAGTTTAGAAAACGACTAGAGTAATTGATCATAAAAACTCCATATTTACAACATTAAGGCCGATTTATTTTCATACATTAATACACATGAATATTCATTACATCGTTGTTTACTTTCATCTGAAGGTAAATACTAGATAGAAGTTTAGTTCTGAAATATTGTTTCAGAAGTCCACTATCTATGTGTTAAATTTAAGATGTTTATAATTTATTATTTTAAAATGTCAGTCATTCTCACTACATATTCAAGCAAACCAATTTACAATTCTTGAGGGTACATCACCATCATCATTTATTATTATTATTATTATTATTATTATTATTATTATTATTATTATTATTATTATTGTTATTATTATAGCCCGTAACAATTCCATAGAGGTCAAAGGCCTCCTGTTTCCGGGTGGGTTATACAAGAGTAAAAATTCCCGCGCACCCAATTCAGGAACTGCCTTAAACAACACTACTTACACACAAAATTTAAAAAATGTAATACTGTTCACTTTGTCACTATCATATTCAACATTGTTAACTTCGACTTCACTACTTAAAGCTAATCAGCTAACACTTTATTTTACTACCTTTCGCCTTGGCACTTATCAAGTTGGTGAGAAATTGAACAGTCTGGTAGTATATGCTCATTGTGTTGGATTTAGACATGGTCTTCCACTTCTGACGATCTTTTGCCGAAGTAGACATTGATTGCCAAGCAGCATTTTCAGTTCGTCCGAGTACCTCTTCTTCTGCCTGCTGACGTTTCACTTTCCAAGTCTTGGTTCGCCAGCGGTCCTTTGGCGAAACCAGCGGGTACGGGGAAGTCCCATGATGTCTAACAGTGGTTTGAACGTTATTCATCTGTATTGCCATTTTTAGGACTTCATTTCGTATTCTACTTTCCACAATAATGTTTAAAATTTTTCTTTCTCATCACTACATGTAGTTACAAAATAAACAAGGGTTTCTTCTTTGTCTTACCAACAAATTGCATGATTACGCTTGCATGATACATGGTGCACACTGCATAACTGGATTGCTTATAAATGTTCATTTTCCCAAATCTCATTTTTTGTCACTATATATTAGATTCTTTAGGTTGTAAAATAGATTTCTGTAACTCACCAAAGCTTCCTGAAACAATGAAGTAATATTACGACCGTACCATGCCTAATTAGATTATTTAACATGTCTGTGAACAATACAATAAAACCTAAGAAGGCTTTTCTTGTACCAATATTCAAATGTAAGGGCAAATCAATACTATGTAATTGTAGGTCAGTTGACTGTAAACTTGTGGAACATTTAGATAAAAATTATATTAAACAAATAGGTTATTTTAGGGGCAGCATGGTTTTCGTAATCGATTATCATGCGAAGGCTTGATTGTTTCACAATGTATAGACCTAGAGGAAGAAATTCATGCGAGCGTAGAGGTGGACGCAGTAGTCACAAAGCGTTTGATGTTCCACACAAACCACTCGCATAAAAATTGATGTTTTCGGGTATTGACTCCAGAGTAGTGGCATTGATTAACATTTTTCTACGAGATAGGAAAAGGAAAGGTTATCTTTCCTGCAAACGTTACGTCAGGAATCCCACAAGGAAGTGTAATTGCTGCCCTTCCTTTTGAAGCGGTTGCATTTCAAGGAAATGATGTTGCGGAGGATTTCCCATGTCACTCCCCATGTTTTAGGTGATCTGTTTCACGTCTACTTTCGGATCATGCTCGATGTCTCCCAGGGTAAGAGTGCATAAAGGGTGGAGAAACAACATACAGACATCTGCAGTCTTCTTACTAACGCCAACTTGTTACAAATGCCAATGTTCTACCAAAGGCTTAGGTTCATCCATTGATTCAGGATTTTCTAAGGATTTGGGATTTTCTACGGGCTTCTAGGCAACTTCAGGTTCTACTAATGATGCAGCTAGCTCAGGGATGTCTGTTTCTTGTCTTGGAGCGAAAACAAGATCTGGAAATACATGTAGGTTTTAGGATATAATTTCTAGTGATATTTAAACAATCCATTGCGGTTTAAACTTTTTTTTAAATTATTCAAAACTTTTCTGTAAGAAAAACCGAAATGGCAATTGATAGAGGTTTGCAAACCCAAAATTTCATAAGAGTTGGTTCTCGTGCTTGCCTGCCAAAAATCACCGAATCTCTCCCTTTTATGACTCTTTGCGTTCATAATCTTTTCTACAAATGACCACACTTCAGCCCAGTGGACTCACGGATGTTGCACAGCAAACTTCACGAAAACAACCGCAAAAACTAGCACACTAGCTCATAGCGAATTGGATCTCAACCGTCTCAGAATTTAGTAACTTCCTCCTCCTACTCTTCGATCTATATCAATGTTCCAGTTTCCTAGAATTACCGAACTTACCTCCGCTACCAGAAGGAATGAAATACCCTTGTACAAATCGAACAACTCTTATCTGAACTCTTTAGACGATGAAATTTACGGTAAACAAGTTTGAAAAAATTCATTAACACAGTTGAATTATCGTACCAAATTCAGTAATGAATTCGGTCAACATTATTCTTCGAATCAAATGCAAGTTTTCAGACATTTCGTCACCAGACAATCAAATACAGTTGAATATTAATTCGAATACTTACGCACAATGTTCCGAGTTCTTCGGTCAGTGTGCTTCAGATATTAGTACATTGTGTTTATAACTGATTTTGCACAGTGCGATGTACGATGCATCGTATAAGTCACTTTCTGAAAGTTTTCAGAGAAAGAAAAAAACTAGATACGGTGAACTAAAATGCAAATATTTCCAGCCACACCATAATATCTCCACCACATGATAACTCATTCCTCCAATATTTGTGAGTGAACACTATTGGTTTATTGGTGATGTTTTATTGGCATTAGACTAGCAGAAATAAGAATTTTCACTATCAATTTTATTTTCTCGATCATCTAGATTTTCTAGATTTTTACTAACTTTCGATGGCTCGATCGTCTTCAGATCTCCCATCTGGGAGATAGAAATTTGACTAAACTAAATTATTGAATATGCAAACTTTGTAAGAATGAATGAGGAAGAGGGATCTTCACGACTGGCTAAGTTAATGTACTGGAAGCTGATATTTCTGCCATCCTGCTGATGACTTCCTGTGTGGTTAGTAAAGACCCTCCGAAAGAAACCGCAGTCAGGCAACCGCAATGCCTGATATGAAGACGCTTAAGTACCTCGATCAAGACTATCTCGATAATTCCGACATTGCTCGACGGAAACCAAAGAAGGGAATCATCATTTTTCAAATGTGATTTGAATTTGATATTCACATCAGATTTAGAGCTGACGTTTTTCAGTCAGATCTGATCACAAGTCAGGCCAGATTTGTGTGTCAGTGTTTTTCAGTCAGGTCAGATCTGAAACAGCATACTACCTTCGAGAATTCTTCTCCCAGCATCATGATGACTGCCAAGCTATTTAGGGATACTTCATTTCACAGGATTCAAGCACGATTCAAAGGCTGGATTGGCCTGCTAAACACTAGATGTAAATATATTGACACTAATACAGTTGAAACAGTCAGAGTATCCTTGAGGAACAGCTGCCATGTATAAAACACAATATTCATAATCACACAACTAATTTCATTCTTATGCTCAACTATTATTTTGTGGGTTGAATCCGTCTCCACTGTGACGTGGAAGCGACAAGACACCTAAGGAGGAACCAAGATGGTTGACGCCGAGATCATGAGTGTGGTGAGTCATGAGTATGGTGGGTGACGAATAGCTGAAACTAGTAGAATGATTTAATTTATTCGCTTCGTACTGGTTTACTTCCATTTTTTGTTCTCATTGTTCATGTTTTCAAGTATTTCCAACCTGTAAATTCTACAATTAGAAGACTAATAAATTACAGAATATATTAAAAACAAACATGTTTATCTATATTATTACATTAGAGCTGAAACCTGAAAAATCCAAGTAAAAAATTTAGTTAATTATACAGAGTATATAAAGTGAAATGGTCAATAAAGCTCAGCATATAATTTTCTCTAATAACCATCGTCGGAATGGGGACGGAATTTATGTCTGAATAAAATAAAATGGAAAGAACTGTAAACTGCAGTTTCATGCGAATGCATTTATTAATAGGAAAATAACACTGCAAACGTTTTGGATAAGAAAAACTCCAACAACATCTTGTACAACTATCTGCTAACTACATAATATCAATACAATAGCGATAAAATAACTCATTAGCTGTAATAATGACGTACACTTCTCTCAGTAATAGCAGAAATATCACGAAAGTAACAAAAAATTGTAAGACAAATTTCGCTTCATATCTCTCAAGACACCAGCGTCACAATTATCGCGTTCACGCGCGAGGGAACAAAGAGTTTCCGCCACTGGAGGTTACCGCTCGACCTATACTGCGGTTTTCACAGACTTGGACCTGGCGTTTCGTCAGCTGTTCGGCCAGCTGTGACAATTCTCTTATCGGGAGCTTACACGTCACTATGTGTAGTGCCAGCTGTGACATTGATTGATTTTTTCGTTGCGTTTCCGGGCACGTCAACTGCTTCGGTCATTAGTTTCTTAAGTGTAGTGTATGTATTTTCTCAGGAGATGGCGGTGATCTTCCACCTCTGGATGGCGAGATCCGGCGCCAACCTAAGGTCGGCTAGCACGGTTTCCCCCTAACCAGGACTCTCCCACCAGCGGGGCATCGACCCAGCCGGGACAAGCTCGAAGCTCCCGACCGGTCTCCCAGAATACGAGGTAGTATAGTGCATGTTAGTGTGTGTGTGTGGGGGGGGATGAGGATAGGACAAGGAAGAGGACGGACAGATCGCGCGCGGTCCGTGACCCGTTTTGGTAGGGCTTGACACTGCTCCGGCATTCGCCTGGTGTTGATCGGAGAAACCACGGAAAACTACCGATCAAAGCAGCCGACCGCTAGAATTCTCCTCCAGAACTCGACCTAGCTGGAAAGCTAGTGTCGAAAATCCTGCCGCCGTCAGGACTCGAACCTAGGACCTCCCGGTCAGAGGCGCTGCAGTGACAGTTGATGCACTGATCTATCGCTCCCGGTCCAGCTGTGACAATTGAAGTATATGAAGTGACGTGTAAGCTCCCCATTGGAGAAGTCACAGCTGGCCGAACAGCTGACGAAACGTCAGGTCCAAATCTGTGAAAACCGCAGTATAGTGCTACATCGTGCAACCAACGTGCGGCATACCATTTGATCGGATCATTTGCTTCGGACTACATCGCATCGGACCGGATTGCTGCGCATGGCGTAGCGACGTGTCGATATACAACGCAATGGCAATGCAACGCATCGCCACGAATCAATCGCGTTGGGAAGCGTCACCGCATCAGCGCCGCAAGCACGCACCAGCGTAAGCGAAGCGACCTAACGCATCGCTTCGCATCGCCACGCCCGCAAATACAACGCAACGCACCGCCTCATGTCTCATCGCATCGAGGAACTTTCCTGGTGGTGACTGATCTAAGTGGCGTTCGGATGTCGCGAGGCGATCGGGTGTTAGGCGGTCCGCACCATTCTGGTTAAGGAGGCTCCATACACTCGGCAAGTAGCGAGAAACTGCTCGCCCAATCCGGACTATACTTGTTTTTTTTCTAACATGGCATCTCAGGGTAGTATCTCCAAGATGGAATATGGCTCGACGTTTTGCGTCGTTCTCAGTCCTGCCGCAAGATGTCGCATGATCGCTACCGTATCAAGCAGTGCTGCAGATCAAGCGACTTAGAAGCACGACCAGGGAAAAGCTGTGCCCTATTCCATCTTGCAGATACTACCCTCAGATGCCTCGTTTGAAAAACCCAAGTATACTGGAGGTGCTAGGGTACGAATTGACGGGCGCTGCTGGGGATCGCCCCCTTCTGCAGAGTTTCATGTTCCCAGCCGGAAAGTATTAATTTGCCCAGAGTCATACTTACTTATATGAAGACCTCCATCTCTGTCAGGTTTTTGTCGTTTTCTTGATCCATTGAGAAAATGCGGAGATGGACCCTTGTTTAGCTTCTGGACATAAATGTAACTTCACTACGCGCATGTTTTGTTGAGCTCGCCTTTTGCTAGTAGTTGTAGGAGTAGAGCTGACGGTACCTTACTATTTTGTTAATATAAAAAAGGTTGCAGTTCGTTTATCGACGCACATAAATATTCTATAACTCGGGAGCGAAAATGTCTGGTTTCCAAAAGTTCCTAACTTCGCTTTTTTTGATACCTATTCATCATTCAACTATTTATAGTTAAAGTGTTGGGAAGACATTCTGCAGCTGAAGAAAACGTGCGCCGACGGTTTTTACTTCTTCCCCATACGTTACATACAGTTTTGCGGTGTTTTTTTTTTTTAAATAAATAAATCGAATTAAATTAAGGTGATGATTTCTACTCGTTGAAATGTTCAAATCCCGAAAATAAAACGTTTATCCCAGAGCATTCTTATAGGATTTAAGAGAGGATTGGTTGCGTGAGCGAATATTGTCTTCGTTCCACTCAATTCGTTGAGTGAAACCCCCTCCCGCCCCCTCGACGGCGAATTGAACGTCTTCTGGAAAAAATTGCCATTTCGCACACTTCGAGATGCACGGCGAATGTTCCGTGTCCTTGTGTCCAGTCGACCGACGCGTTGCAAACAATGCGGGAGCTAGACAATTTTGGGCTGAAACGTAGTCCCCCCCCCACCGAAAAAGTAAAGCTGGCAAAGTTGTATCAAGAAAATATATTAATTTTTTATTTCAACAAATAAAAAAATACGTTTAAGCTAGAAAAATGTTTTGCAAATACATTGTAAATAATAGTTTATATAAAAGTATTTAGTGATAAACAATACAGTTTCCAGTGTGAGCTTAAAACACTACAAAATTTTTGTGTGTCTAGTGTTTAATAAAATCACTAGTTAAATACATGAAATAATAAATATGAATTTGAGTAGAACCTATTTTCATGTTAGCATCATTTGATTCATTTCATACAGTCCTAAGGTAAAAATTTAATTGACAATTTTATGAAAAAGCAGACTACTGTTCCACGACTTATAAATTTACGATAACGAATTTTCTGGAGTTCTAATTTCTTTTTCTAATTCTTACTTTTTTTTCGTTCAATCATCGGGCCCGTTGACTGCCCATGCCTAGCGCTGGCACTGGTTGCGAATTTGGGTTACACCGAATGTTTGGCGCTCGGCGATTAGCAAGCGCCACGTCTCCACCACGGACGTTTCGACAAGCGGTGGCTCGCTTCTCCCCAAATGTGTGGAGCCACCTTACGAGAAAGTAATGGCAACGCAACTCATCAACTTAGAAACAAGGGAACGGTATGGCATGGCCATATTCAGTAACGGAAAAGAATTTTTACCAGTTATACCAAAAATTAGCTTTGAACTTGTAATTCACGAGGGCATAAAAATGTCTCTTTCAATTCAATATGGCGGACAGTTTGAGGCGCCACATCTGTATAGCACACAACTCCTTCACACTTGGACTATTTAGCGAACTATATAAAACAAGAATTACAGTGTTCTCATCCAAGGACATAGTTTTTTTTCGATACATTCAAATAAATTGCGCAGCATCGACAACTACAGGCTGCCAATTTGCGTTTCCCTGATCCTCATAACTAGGGGGCGGATGTTAATGAAAGGTCATTTTCTTTGCCTTTCACCTTAGAAAAATTCCGTTCAGAATAGAAATTAATTTTACATTATGGCAAAAGGAAATGATTAATTTTTATACGTCTTTTTTTTTCCATTTTCGTCGATTTTGACTAAGTCATTTTTACCTTTTCCGGAATTTTTAATGCATTTTTTGCTGAATTCACCAATTTTGATATCACTTTCATTACTTGCTTCAAATAATATTTACAAAATGCAGCATAAGCTCCTCACAAAATTCTTCATTGTCTATACCTGGTAGTCTATTCGATTTCTTCGCTCAGAAGCTTTAATGTGAATGTGTAATCCAAGGTTCCATTGTGAGTATGTAATCCAAGGTTCCTGTAACGCCTGTCAGTTCCTTTGGCGGTTCAGCCGATTTGAGATAACTAGAGACAGAGAAGACTAACAAAAGCATAACTAAAGAACAGTCTAAACCAAAAGTTTGAAAGCTGACATCACACGGACGAAAGGAAGAAGCCTCGATTACATCAGTAACATATCCAGCAGCTTGAGTTGTTCATCCGAACTGATTTTGATAACATCTTTTTACGCCATTTTTCTATCCTTCTAAGGCATTTTAAAAACATTTTAAGAGCATTTTATTGATATTTTTTGGCGATGTTTAGGTCATCAAAATCCGCACAACATGCACACACACACACACACACACACACACACACAACACTCGCTAACATCTGAAAAAATTTTAGCTTTGAGCATATCATACGCGGTTTTCTTGCTGGCTCCCGGCCTATCACGTCACCAGCAAACTTCAACAAATCAACGACGCATCGCGTTGTTTACTTGGCGGCGAATGCGGTCGAGGCGGTGTCGCGACGTACCGATACACCAACGCGGTGCCACATAAACGCAACGCAACACCTCGTGATCCTAAAACATAAAATCAGATCACGTTCAGGCCTTGCATGAGGTTATGGTTTCTCGAGGCCGGATTAATATTTTCAGGCTTATACGTAACCAAAATGATGTGACCTTAGCAGTTGACGCGCCCGTATTCATTAATTAATCAATCAAAATGAACATTAAGCTACAACCTTGCACACTTGTTTATATCGACGAATTGACACAACACTTCTGTTAAAAAATAAGGGGAACTTCATTGAAAAGGGGCCGTAATTATATCACTTCTGCTTACGTATTAACCTCCACCCCCGATATCTCGTCATGACCCGTCGGATCGTTCCCCACCGCCACGTGGCGCGTCGCACTCATCACGTCGCAATGCATCACATCGAGACGCGCCGCCGTCTCACCACGTCGCAACGCACAGCCTCATCCCGTCGCGTCGCGTCGCGTTATTTCTTGGCGGCACGTCCGACAGCGTCCTCTGTCCGGTTGCATCGCGGCGGCGGCGGCGGCGGCGGCGGCGGCCGGGGCCACCGGAGCCGCAGTCTGAGTCAGCGGCTGCGGCCGCGCCGCGTCGGACTAAATCAGGGGTGCCCAACCTGCAAGATCTCAAGGGCCACAACTACAACCTTCAGCGATTGCGGGCCATATTTACATTACTCGGGCGACCCGCACCTGACTTCCCCATATTGTTGATCTCAGCAGTAATCTCGGATGCTTTGAAACAGGGGGAGGGAGGGGCATGCGTGATATCAGCCCATACACTGCATAACGCAGGGTAACACATTGGAGCCGACCTGGAAGGCCGAGGTGGCTAAGAGCGAGTACCGACTCAGCGTTTCGGTCCGAAAGGTCGCGGGTTCGAGTCCCGCCTTGGGCATGGCTGTTTGTCCCTTGACTTTGAATGTGTTGTCGCGGAGGGCCTCGCGTTCTGCTGACCCCAGATCAGAGGAGTCCGCAAGTGTGTTGGTCTAGTGTATGGTCGGATATGCGTCCCATCGGGACGTAAAGGGTAACCGGCAGTTGGCTGGATGAAAGCCCTAGGAAAGAAAACACACATTGGATGATTATGAATTTCTGAATTTTCTACAAAAAAAACTTAAGTCTAAGCTTCACCTAAACGGGGTGTTGACCCCCAGGAGGATGCATGTGATAGACGGGCAATCTTCTCGCCCGGCATGCATGTCCGGGACTTTCACTTTTGACTAATAACCTTTCGCGGGCCACAATAAATGGCAGCACGGGCCGCCTCTTGGACAACCCTGTGCTAAATATACCGCTATGCAGCCGGGTGTCGCGCTCCGATGCGGCGCCGCGCGCTCGTGAGACGGCCACGTACAATGGCCGAGAACGCAGCCGCCGCCGGCGGAAATAGACGAAGTGGAAGGAGAAGAATGGAGATGGCTGGAAAGGATGCGAGGCAAGACAAATGAGCTGACGAAAGAGCACGCGGGCGGCAGAAACGGCGGGATGCCGTGCGAACCCAAGGCTCGAGGCAAGTGAATGAAAAATGAGTCTGAGACAGACTGAGAAGATGGATGTAGGGCAAGCAGATTCACAGGATTTATTATGATTCAAAATATTACACTTCTTATTACTTCGACGGTATCGAGGGGTTTTGTAAAATCCATGGCAGCGACATCATGTTAATTTTTTACGCGTTGCAATATTTTATCGTCAAATTCATCGTGAACTTCAAATGCCTTACATCTCAGACTATTTAATAAGCTTATCCTCTAAATTTTATACACTTCTTCCATCTTGCCCAAGCACTTCCTTTTTTCACCTTGGTCAACAAGCCAATACTCCGAACAGAATAAAATCTCGTTTTCCCAAAGATATTTTCAGACCCCCCTGATTCAAATCTCCCCACATGTCCTCTCATTATATTTTAATTAATACCCTCTCCAAACCTTAACAATATCAAATTCAAACTATCTTCCTTTCTCACCTCACCATAAAACATAAAATTTATGTCTTTCTTTGTGGTTTAACACCTCAATAAGACAATCAACTTAGGAAGTTTTCCAAGAATTATATGTTTATGTGTATTCACAACTCTGTAGGACCATCTGGTCGAGCAGATAGAAATAAATTAAAAAAAAAAAAAAACTTTTATCGTTTGAAATCTCCCGTTTGCGAGGAGCTTATCTTCGCGGGCTTCCCCCACCGCTGCTGTAGTGGCAGATTTCTTGGCGTACTGCGCGCACGCGATTCGCCATCCTCCCTCAGAAAGGAGCTATTAATCATCCCTGTCACAACAGCCTTCGCAGTCCCTTTCGGCACTGTCGTTCTCAGAGGAACGGTCACGTAAAGAAACAATAATTTTGCCGACTTCTTCGTCCATGGTCACATGTGTTTTCACACTTTCTTCTTCGATTTTCTTCACTTGTTCACAACACTTTCTTCCACTGATATGGGCAATATTTAGATGTAAATAATGTTCGGCATACATTTTCTTTAACTCGCAGAGAGGTACCCATTCTTTCATTCGCCACATAATTCTTATGTAACCCCAAAGTAAATCGATGAGAACGAGATCGGGATGATAAGAAGGGAGCTTGATGTTGAGGCCTCATGACCTGCGAACTTAGAAACAAAGAAGGACAATATTACGCCTGAGAACTTGACTTGAAATTAGGCCTCCGCTAACCTCATAAACACCACTCTGCACAGCACTCAAAGGCGAAAGTGATAAGACGCGTCTGGACGTGACGCACTACGACGTGATGAGTGCGACGCGTCACGTGGCGGTGGGGAACAATCCGATGGGCCATGATGAGATACCGGGGATGAGGGTTAAGCAGAATTATATAATTATGGTCCTTTTCAATGAAGACCCCCTTATTTTTTAATATAAATGTTGTGTCAATTCGTGGATATAAAAAATGTGCAAGGTTGTATTGATTCATTTGATTGATTTTTTCGTGTTTCCGAGCACGTCAACTGCTTTGGTCATTAGTTCCGTTAGTGTAGCGCATGTTTTTTTTCGGGAGATGGTGATGTTCCCCCGCTGGATGGTGAGATCCGGCGCCGGCCTACCGTCGGCTAGTGGGGTTTCCTCCTAACCAGGACTCTCCCACCAGCGGGGCACGACCGCAACCGGGAGAAGCTCTGGCTTTCCACATGTGTGGTAGTGTAGTTCATTAAGTAACGAAGAGATGAGGATAGAAAAGGATGAAAAAGGAAAAATCGCACGCGGCCCGCTGTCCGTTTGTTAGGGTACTGCTCCTGCATTCGCCTGGTGTTGATCGGAGAAACCACGGAAAACTACCGATCAGAGCAGCCGGCCGTTAGAATTCTCCTCCAGACAGCGACGGAATTCGCCCTAGCTGGAAAGCTAGTGTCGAAAATCCTGCCGCCGTCAGGACTCGAACCTACGACCTCCCGGTCAGAAGCGCTGCAGTGTCCCGTTCAGTGCAGCGCTCCCGGTCATTAGCGCTCAGTTGATTCACTGAGCTACCGCTCCCGGTTGCAAGGTTGTAGTTTAATATTCATTTTGATTGATTAATTTAGTGATTCCGGGAGCGTTAAATGCTAAGGTCAACATGATTTTGGTTGCGTAGGAGCCTGAAAATATTAATCCGGCCTAGAGTAACAATAAACTCATGCGGCAAGGCCTGATCGTGATCTGATTTTGTGTTTTAGGGTCACGAGGCGTTGTGTTGCGTTTAAGTGGCACCGCGTTGGTGTATCGGTACGTCGCGGTCCACGTGTTGTCGAACGCCACGCGAACACCGCCTCAACCGCATTCGCCGACAAGTAAACAACGCGATTGACTTGTTGAAGTTTGCTGGTGAAGTGATAGGCCGGGAGCGACCAAGAAAACCGCGTATGATATGGTCAAAGCTAAAACGTTTTGAGAAGTTAGCCAGTGTTGTGAGTAGGGGCGGATTTTGATGACCTAAAACATCGCCAAAATGAGCAATAAAATGCCCTTAATTTTTTTAAATACCCTAAACGGAAAGAAAAAAGACGTTAAAAACGAGAAAATCAGTTCGGATGATTAACTCAATACTGATGATACCTTTTATAATAACTGTTCGTTATTGATGCTTTCTATACATACGTTTCTTTTACTGAACCTTCACGTATTAAGAGTGAGCGTTTGGGCATACACAGCTGCATTTGTTTTGATTTGGAGACCTGGCACTTCCTGTGCGTTGGGCCTAGGCACAACAGCCGGCCTGTTCCTAAAATATTTTATATTAAACGTAAAAGGTGGATCTTGACAATGTTGTTTTTCAAATCCTTTTGTGGAGTATTGATAAGGCGTTGGATTTTCATTATTTGGCATTTCTTGTAAAAATGTGTTGCAAATAAGTGAAACTACTACTGTATTACTTCAAATTCTAAATCCCAAATATTCTTTTACCACGCAATCTACTCTGGGAATATTACTGTAGCCGTTTCAAAATGTTTCCGTTCGCAATAAGATTTCTGGGACATCAGGCTTGTGATTTCAGCAGTCTAGGAAGTATTTGATAACTACATGGTATTTTATCGTGTTGCTTGTGTAAATTGTTTCGTAATATTTTATAACTGCTCCAATAATATTACTTCTTGGAAATGGCAACAGCGCCGTCAGCCATTATCGACCGTAGAATTAATGTTTCCCTAAATTCTCTTTTTGTCTCATCGAAGTTGCTGTGTGCGGATTTTGTTTTTTTATTTTCCTGTGCATGTAATTATTTTAGTACACTTATTTTCCACTCAAGTGTACCGTAATGGGTTTGTGCCCTTTGTGTTTACGACCACTGGATTTTGTGGAAATTATTAAAAAGAATGTTCCTATTTGGACACATCGGCGATATTAGATTTTGGTAGTGTTTTTGTACCATCTGTTTCAAATTGTTTTCTTCTCTATTTTACCTTTCGCGCACACCATCGAAATTTAGCGGTCTAACGCATGTACATCTGATAACAGATAAAAATAATCACAGAATGGAACCGACAATTTTTTTCCTCCCCGGCTGTTCAACGTCCATCTTTCCAACTTTTGCGAAGAACATATTCTTTTATTCTCTTGTGAAACTGATTAAACGTCAAGGAGAGTTTATTATTTCTTTCATCGTAACCATACAACGTAAACATCGTAACCATACAAGCCGCATACCTTCACGAATTTTCAACCCAATTTTGTAAAACAATTCCCAGATTCCTAAAAGGATTTCTGAATATAACACGAAGTTCTACATTTTTACCACGTAAAACATATTAGTACAACGATCTCCGTACACATTGGAGTCGGTACATTAGACTTTGCCACATTTCTATGAACTAGCGGTCGCCCAGCAGTCAAATGCGACAGTAATTCATTCATTTTAATGAAAGGCTTACGAAGTAGCCTATCCGATTTCTTCGCTCAGAAAATGTAATGTCAGCCGTTGCATGTAATCTAAATTACATATGTCAAGTTAAAAGAACTATGTATTTACCTTCAGACAGAAAAACAAATGTATGTAATGTAAAGTTCCTATGATCTCTAACAACGCCATTATCGATTCGGCTGTTATCGCGATAACTAAGACCGAGATTTCCTGGTAAAGAACAGTCCAAACCCATGCGTTGCAAGATCAGTTCATTTGAACGAAAGGAAGAAGCCTCGATTACATCAGTAAACATATCATCTTGATTTCTGTGCTCCATTAAAAATGAACTGTGTACCATTGACTGATGTTAAGGCAACAAAATTTTTAGGTATCTCAATTCAGTCAAACCTTAAATGGAACGTCCATTTAAATGAATTGAACACAAAATTAAGTTCATTATGCTACGCGTTCAGAATTCTTGCAAATTCAGTCAGCCTTCATATTGTTCGTTGTGTATATTTCGCGAATGTTCATTCCCGCCTGAGATACGGCATAATATTCTGGGGAAATACATCTTATAGCTCCTAGACTTTTAGATTACAAAAACGAATTGTACGAATAATAACCAAATCCCACCCACGTGATTCATGTAAGCCTCTCTTCATTAATCTAGGAATTTTACCATTACCGTGTCTGTTTATTTACGAATCAGTGGTTTTTGTCAAAAATGACTTGCTGAATGGCGGGAATATATTTTCAGAAAATACCGATGTCTATTACTATAACACTCGACGTAGAAATCATATTCATCAGGTGACAATATCAACAACTCATTACAAAAAATTCACATACAATACATGTACATTATTTTACAACACTTTGCCAGATGACATTAAACGATTAAATTCGATAGAAAAGTTTAAATCCCAAGTGAAATCGTTTCTGCTGCATAACTGTTTCTATACAATTAGAGACTATACTGAGCATCACAAGAAAAGTAACATTAATTTTAACAATGATACATAATGCATTATTTACCATTTGGACTGTTTAAATGTGTATAAACAACTTGTAACAACTATTGTACTACAGCCTCCGGGTCAATGACCCCTATCTCGATCAGGTTTTTCGTCCAGTTTCCCTGATCCATTGACCAATTGCTGAGATGGCCCCTTGTTTAGCTTCTGGACATAAATGTAACTTCATTTTCTGTGCACGTCTTCTAGAATTCAGTGGGAAATACAATTATTGAAATTTTCGTTTCCATGTTGTCGCTGCAGGAAGTATTATTCCGAAGGACAACATGGATAAGAGCCAAAATTTATTGCTTATTTATCCTTGAAAATAGATTTTATTACATTTTTTTTCTTTTTCTTTCAAAATTTAAGTAGTATATGACTTAGTGTAGGGATCACAGAATTTTGAAAATGTGCACACAATTCACTTTTCCCCATAGCACGTCATATGCAGTTTTAACTGTTTTTTGACGTAAATAAATAAATAAGAGTTATATATCTGAACTGGTAAAAAAAAAGTTTATGTAATTTTCTTTGCTTTTAGAGTATTTTCAAAGTGATTTAAGAGCATTTTATTGATCATTTTTGGGGATATTTGAGGTCATTAAATCCGCCCTCTAGTTATCAGCTATTAAAAGGTGGCACTCCGAGCAAGAAAAGAAGAGAAATACGGTCGCGAGTCGCCTAGGAGCGCCAGTTTGACGTCCTCGACGCAGTCTCTCAAAGCAGCTTGAACATAAGTCTTCTCGCAAGTAGAACAGATGGACAGATTGCGGCACTAGCGAAGACGGCAGAGCAATGAAGAAAGAGGAGAAAATCAAACGGAACGAGGAAATGACATAAATGCGGAAAAGGCGAAGCAAAGAATACTATAAAAAGAAGCGGCCACTGTGTACATAATTCGTTTCGAAATGACACAGCAGAAATGGACTACTCATTAACAAACCGAAGAAAGATAAAAATGGCACTTGCATTTCCTAGAGAGGGAGCACTTGCAGTTAACCTTAGTTGATCTGAAAGGAATCTACACAATATCCAAATTTATTCTTTTCGAGAGTTCGAAGTTTCTCCCACGATGTTTTATTACTTACCGAGTTTTCATTTCAAATTACAAGAAAGCTAGTAATACTTGCGTTCATGAACACTGGGATTCACAATTCATCAGTTATGTAAAGAAAAGTTTACCATTACAAAAACTAAGAGGTGGTACAAAATGGCACAGACTTTTTCGTACAATTTGTAACATTTACTAAAATTATAATAATTGTATTGCAAATTAATTTACTTTTAATATTTCATCTAACGTGTGCAAATTTCTCATCGAACTGTTTGGAATATAATACATGATTATTATAGAGCATTTTGTAATTTTGCACTTCGTACTTAAAATGAACATATGTTGCACTATGGCTAATAATGTCAACAACAGTGAGCGTAATTATTTGAATAATTTCAATTGCGTTAATAATAATAACAATAATAATAATAATACTAATAATAATAATACTAATAATAATAATAATAATAATAATAATAATAATAATAATAATAATAATAATAATAATAATAATAATAATAATATCTAGATAATTTCTTTATTTGCGTGCGAGGATCAGGAAGAAAGGCATACTCTTCCGCCTAACCACTTTATTGAAAATAAATCAGTACTAAATTTAAATATTGTCGAGGGGAGAGCAGACACGACTGGATGGTAAAACAAGGGACCATTCTGTCAAGCCTTGCGTAAACCTTGAAAAAACCACAATGAGGATGACAGCCGAACATAAACAGTAGACAGAAATAGAAAATAAATACAAATGAAATATACGCAAAAAGATGTCCAGGAGAAGGGAGTACAGATGAATAGTTTGCATTTGTCATTTTTCTTTGCTGTCCTCTCAGAACACGCACAACACCTCTTTGTATGCTAGACGCAAATCCAGAGTGTCTTCGGCATCCTTACAATAGACTCTCTCATTCACCAACTAAACTCTGCCTCTTCCGCAGACTACCATGTGCACCCAATGCATCATCTCTTCCACTAGGAGAGGTTCTTCACCCTTTCCAAGAAGCCCCTAAATCTCCCACAGACCACGGGAGCTGTGGACAGCTATTTCCTTAAACCATTTTCTCCACAATAACCGGATCCTTCATCCGTATTCATAATAGTCCATCACCTATCTATCAAATAATGATATCACGCCTGGATTGATTGTTAGCGATTCGGGGTGCGTCAACTGCTGTCATTAGCCCCGTAAGTCTAGTGCATCTTTTTCCCCCGGAAGGTAGCGGTGGTCTTCCTCCGCTGGATGGCGAGATTCGGCGCCGACCTACCGCTGGCAAGCCGGGATTTTCCTCAGCCAGGTATCACCCTCCAGCGGAACAACGCCCCAACCGAAGCAATCTCTAAGCTCCCGACCGGTCACGGTAGGGTAGTGTAGAGCATGTAAGTGCGTATGAGTGTGTACGACAAAGAATGGGAAGGAGGTACCGCGCGCGGTCCGTAACCCATTTGGTAGAGTACTGCGCCGGCATTCGCCTGGTATTGACTGGAGAAACCACGGAAGACTACCGACCAAAGCAGTCGGCCGCTATAAGTCTCCTCCAGGCTGCGACAGGCCTCGGACTAGCTAACTGGCTAGTGTGTAAAATCCTGCCTACGTCGGAACTCGAACCCTAGGCCCCCTCCCAGTCAGAGGTACTGCAGTGACATTAGCTGATGTCCTGAGCGACCTCTCCCGGTTCTAGTATTCACAATAGTCCATCACCTATCTACCAAAAACAATGGGACACCTGGAAATTCCACTTTTACGTCACCCCAATCGGATGACCCTGCAACATCGTATCGCTTACTGTGACAAATCAACTTGGAAGCAACATCTGAAAAGTACTTGAAACTTCAATTTAAAATCAACATACATTTACAGCAACTCAAACCCAGACATTTGGTGGGCCTCAGAAGAAAACATGCAGCAAGGTCATAAATGGCCTATACGCTAATAATAATAATAATAATAATAATAATAATAATAATAATAATAATAATAATAATAATAATCTTATTCTATCATAAGGGGCTCTAAGTAGCTTATGAAGGGAAAACTAAGAGGCATTGTCCTTCCTAAGTAGAATAGGGGAAGATGAATGGGAACAGCCAGAGGCCGGTTGTACAAAATGCTGCTCCGCCATTTGCTTGGAATCGGAGAAAACGTCGTTTTAGAGAAATCGATCGACATACACGATTACGGCAGGCACCACAAACCTACTTATATTCAACAATCAATTTTTAGGCAACTTTCCAGGATCGAACGTGCGACCTTCCCTTACCAGAACGCTCGTCCGTGAAGGCCGCTTCAAAATTACCCACGAATAGACACGGAACCGACAACATAAAAAATATTGATAGATTCCGGACGTGTAGTGAGATGTCAATTAGATCACCCAGAAAATGAAACCCAAAAATAATTAATAACCCGACTTTAATTAAAGACTTCTTTAAGAATTACATTAAGATTAGAAAAATAGCTATGTAATATATCGTCCATTCGAAACCCTGAAAACTTGTAAAATTTGAACAGGTAGAAATAACATTTTAAAAAAAGATTAGAAAATACTAAATTGTGTTTATTTTTTACAATTCCATGACATGTATCGATGCAGTCTAAGAACTGTAATAGAAGCATTTAGAAACCTTATTAATATCTCTCATGCACATCAATCTAGTAGAAGTGCACTTTCTGCTTACATGCCTAAGAGCATTCAGAAACAAATTAAAAATCAAATTTTATACTTTGCTAAGAGCACATCTGTTAAAAACAGAGAGCATTTTTTCAACTTTCTAGTACAGGAAATCAAATAAAGACCATTTCAAGAAGGAAAAAAAGAATGTATGTAGGTTGGAGTAATTTTCGTGAGAACATTCGGTTTTCCTTATTGGTATAATTTCAACGCCCGTTTGCTTCATCATCATGTATCATCTCCTCCCCAACTTTCCTTATCCTTTTTCCCCAGTGAAATTAAGAGTTCTGATCGTTGCAGCAAAAGCATTTTGCTTATCGTCGAGTTGCAAAATATAGATTTAACAGAAATTACTTTAAGAGTATCTTTTGTACTACAGTTCGGATTAGGATACGGATGGTCCATGTTTAAAAAGGATGCACGCCTGCCAAGTTGACGGGACGAGGTCAGCAGTCAAATAGGAATAGCCGGTGAAGCCAACAGATTTTTACATGTACATTTTTTGCGATTTGAATCACAAATCAACATATTTAATGCGCCAACAAAATGTACAAAATTAATAATCTCAAGTACACATAACTAACTACATATTGAGAAATTCACAACCTCAATGCAAATTATGATGAAATCTAATTCTTTCACTGTCAAGTTTGTAAATCTTCCTTTTCTTCTTCTTGTTCACCAGAACAATCTTTCATGGGTATAATGAGTTGTCACCATATTATTGAGTTGTCAGAAATATAATTGAGGCCATCCATAAGATGAGTGATTTGCAACTCTACACTGTTTGTTAATTAAATTTAATATTTTAGATCGGAAAGGGGATAGGCATTATTGCATGAAAGAGCAGAAGGTATTTTGGTTTAAGGGGGTTTGAATTTATCTTTAGGAAATTTTGATTTACACGTGGATATACTGCATTTTCCCCCCACCTTAAATAAGGTGGTAGGTTGTTGTGAAACTATTTGCTTATTTGGATAGTTTCTTCTAGTTTTGAAAGTTTTAATTCCCAATGAATTTGTTCATTGGTAATCAACCAAAGATTATTAGTTCTTAGAAAAATAAGCTATTTATATTAGTTCTTAGAAACGTATTTTGGATTTCTTTAATTTTGTTCATTATGCTATGAGCTGCACCTCCCCAGATTGTACATCCGTAAGTTATGGTAAAAAGGATAACTGACTTTAATACTAACAGTCGAAATTCAATTTTCCATGAAGTGTTGATTTAATATGAGAAATAATTTTGAATCTTTTATTCTATATTTGTTTGCTACTTCATTGATGTGTACTTTAGAGATTAACCTTTTACCAAATAGAATTTCAAGGCACTTCATTGGTGAGTATGCCATATTTTTTTCTAGCTAGGGTGGATTTTGCTTTCTACGTAACGAACATTTTTGCCTCACATTTATGAAAATTAATTTTGAATGAAGTACATTGACAGTGGATATATTTGGATGATTGTGAAGTCTTTGCAAGAATCTTACTCTAGTTTCTTTGATTTCTTCTCTGGTACCGTGGATTTGCAATCTTTATGTATTGTGGCGTTCAAGTATTATCTTTATGTCATTTTATGGTATCTTGTATGGTATATGTACAATATTGATTAGAAGATTTAGATGTTAAATCTAAGACAAAATATAATGTATACTACAATAATACAAACAATATTAGTAAAATGTATATAAAATATATCATATGATCCAGGAAGTTTTACTTTGAAGGTGTATGAATGGAAGTGAATATACGGTAAAATAAGGAAACACAATGTTCTTTAATTTTAATTTTCTTCTTTATATTCAATAATATTTTTTATTAACATAGTACAACTAACATGCTGCTAATCTAACTATAAAATATGTCCCAATTCCCTACTGTAATTAAAAATATATAGGAAAAAATATATGAGGTATATGATTTAGTGTAGGGATCACAGAATTTTGAAAATGTGCACACAATTCACTTTTCCCCATAGCCCGTCATACGCAGTCTATATTTAAGTCTATATTTAAACAACTGGTGAACAATAAGTCTATATTTAAAACAACGATGTTTTTGTCGGTTTTCACCCACATCGAAAACTCTTTATCATTGCATCGAAACATTGTTATAGAATTTCAAACCCAATAGATGATTTAAATTTAAAAGCTTTAGGTCATTTTCTTCTCTTTCATTGTTAATGTGATATTCTCATATTATCCTTTGGTTGGTTAGAGTAAGTGGAAGTCACCAAGTTCATTTGAGGAAAAGGTTGCCATTTGAATCGAGCATATTCGTGCTCGCGATGTGGGCACACTTGTTATTAACCTTAAGTTTAAAAGATGAAACCAATGGCGAGCAAAGTTAGTACTTAGTTTTTCTTTTCAAGAACACATGGTGTCATATTTAAATGGTTCAATTTCATTTAAGCTACAACAGTTCAGGTGCAAAACTAAAGCATTATAGATTTTCTTCACTGTCGTAAGTCTCGTAAGGGCATTTCGACAAAGAGCGTTTCATGGATGAAAACTTCTCTAATTAATTCTCCCTATCGAGTTCTCGGCGCACGAAATGCCTTCAAAAGTAGTGGTGCTACAACAGCATGTATTGTCTCGCCCGTATTTTCACGCAAAATTACGCAAAAAAATATTTTTTTAGAAAAATTATACACGACGTTACTTCAAAATCGCAGTTTTCCATTTCAAGCAGTTTTCCATTTCAAATAAACAATTCTGTGCTCCATTGAAAATGAACAGTGTTCATTGACTCATGTTAATGCAACAAAATTTTTAGGTCTCTCAATTCAGTCAAACCTTAAATGGAACGTCCATTTAAATGAATTGAACACAAAATTAAGTTCATTATGCTACGCGTTCAGAATTCTTGCAAATTCAGTCAGCCTTCATACTGCTCGTTGTGTATATTTCGCGAATGTTCATTTCCGCCTGAGATATGGCATAATATTCTGGGGAAATACATCTTATAGCTCCCAGACTTTTAGATTACAAAAACGAATTGTACGAATAATAACCAAATCCCACCCACGTGATTCGTGTAAGCCTCTCTTCATTAATCTAGGAATTCTACCATTACCGTGTCTTTTATTTACGAATCAGTGGTTTTTGTAAAAAATGACTTGCTTAAGGGCGGGAATATATTTTCAGAAAATGCCGAAGTCTATTACTATAATACTCGACGTAGAAATCATATTCATCAGGTGACAGTATCAACAGCTCATTACAAAAATTCACATACAATACATGTACATTATTTTACAACACTTTGCCAGATGACATTAAACGATTAAATTCAATAGAAAAGTTTAAATCCCAAGTGAAATCGTTTCTGCTGCATAACTGTTTCTATACAATTAGAGACTATACTGAGCATCACAAGAAAGGTAACATTAATTTTAACAATGATACATAATGCATTAATTACCATTTGGACTGTATAAATGAGTATAAACAACCTGTAACAACTATTGTAACACAGCTTCCGGGTCAATGAGCCCCATCTCGATCAGGTTTTTCGTCCAGTTTCCCTGATCCATTGAGCAAATGCTGAGATGGCCCCTTGTTTTGCTTCTGGACATAAATGTAACTTCATTTTCTGTGCACGTCTTCTAGAATTCGGTGGGAAATACAATTATTCAAATTATCGTTTCCACGTTGTCGCGGCAGGAAGTAATAAGAGCCATAATTTATTGCTTATTTATCCTTGAAAATAGATTTTATTACATGGGAGTTTTTTTGTTTTTTTTTCTCCCTTTCAAAATTCAAAATTTATTGCTTATTTATCCTTGAAAATCGATTTTATTACATGGGAGTTTTTTTGTTTTTTTTTCCCTTTCAAAATTCAAAATTTATTGCTTATTTATCCTTGAAAATCGATTTTATTACATGGGAGTTTTTTTTGTTTTTTTTCTCCCTTTCAAAATTCAAAACTTAAGTAGTATATGATTTAGTGTAGGGATAACAGAATTTTGAAAATGTGCACACAATTCACTTTTCCCCATAGCCCGTCATACGCAGTTTTTAACTGTTTTTTGACGTAAATAAATAAATAAATAAATAAATCTATCTTTACGAAACAGATTTAATTAAGGAGAAAATCTCGTTCTTCATAATTATAGTTGTAGGAAGACGCAAAAACAATTTTATTTTTTCCAATTTTCGGAAAATCAGTTTTTAACGAAAAGGAGACCCAAACCATTCTCTTAAACGTCCTTCACGGTATTCAACAAGAAAATTTAATAAAAACGAAGCCGTTCTTTTTTTAAATTTTGAAAGTTTCCCAGGGACTTGAAAAGTAGTATGTGAAGTATCCTCGAAAATTAAAATACCGGTTTCGAATTAAGGGGCCGCATCATCAGCCAGATCGGTTGAGGTATATTAATTTCGAAGAAAATTGGTTGAACGGTTTAGCAGCTAGCAGTGTTCACAGACGGACAGACGTTATGCTATCATTCGATTTTTAGGTATTAACGGCCCACAAAACTTGGATTCTGGCTACACCACCTGTTAAGAGGATTTTTTAAAAAATTTAGCAAGTGCATTTATCCCATTTTTCGTTAGCAGGGACCGGGAGCAGTAGCTCTGTGCATCAACTGATGTCACTGCAGCTCCGGGAGGTCCTAAGTTCGAGTCCTGACGGCGGTATGATTTTCGACACTACCTTTTCAGCTAGGTCGAATTCAGTTGCTATCTGGAGAATTCTAGCGGCTGGCTGCTCTGATCGGTAGTTTCCCGTGGTTTCTCCGATCAACACCAGGCGAATGACGGAACAGTACCCTACCAAACAGGCCACGGACCGCGCGCGATATGTCCTTCCTCTTCCTTGCCTACCCTCCCCTTATACACACACTTACACTAGCATGCACTACACTATCACACATTCCGGGAGACCGGTCGGGAGCTTAGAGCTTGTCCCAGCTGGGGCGGTGCCCCGCTGATGGGAGAGTCCTAGTTAGGGGGAAACCCCCAATAGCCGACGGTAGGTCGGTGCTGGATCTCGCCATCCAGCGGGGGAAGAACACCGCCATTTTCCGAGAAAAAAATATGCACTACACTAACGGGATTAATGACCAAAACAGTTGACGCGCCCGGAAACACGAAAAAATCAATCATTCGTAAGCAGGGTCCTCGAATTATAGTTTTTCTGCCGAAAATTTGCAGTTTTTTTCGCGCAGTATTACATAACGTTCTCTTTACTGCGAAAGCGGTAGCAAGAAAGGAAAAAAAGCCCGGGTACTAAAATAGTCGGCAGTCGAAAAACCCTGTTCTCACGTTTTTTCCCGGGGTATTCCCAATAATTAAGTTACGCGGCGCGCGAATGGGAGGTGGCACTCCACTGAGAACAGACAGCGATTCAGCAACTGCTTCTTTAACTTTTTATTAATTTTTTCGATTTTGCTGAACTTTGGACATCGTCAAGTTAAGCTAAGGCAAAGAGTACATCTCTTTGAGAGCTAAGGTACTGAGCCAAAGTCATGATTTACTTATTACCACAGTTCATTGGCAGAGAAGTTAACCGAGAGAAGCCAGGTCCTGTTTGACTCGACCTCTCGGCATTTCGTCTCTCCGACGCATTTGTTTGTGACCAAGCGTAAGGTTAGATTTTCCTCGAGTTTGTCATCAATTTTCTTTGTAGTAATTAAAAAGTAAGTGTAAGATTATTTTTTTATCTACATAATGCCCATTTTAAAGCATTTTGTTTAATGCAAGTTCAGTTTTTGCAATGATACAAGCCAAACGGAATTCTGTTTCGAAATCTCGTCTGTTGGACTGTAAACACTTTCACGAGTAAACGGGTCGTTGAGTTTACTTTGATCCATGGATGTTCCTTTAAACCATAGAAAACAACGCATATAGATGTTATATAAATACTACCTCGAAGAGATTTTTTAGGTATATTTTGGAGGGGGGAGACGCGCTTTACCATTCACAGAAGAACTATTGAATATTCAAAAGGGAAGAAACTTTTTGCAGAAATATCTAGAAAAAAACTTCATCTGTTGTAAACGTATGATTATGCCACATACGCGAATTCTGAGATTTGTAAAGACAAGAGAAGTAAGAATGAACAAGCACAACTACCCATGCTAAGTTAGAATTCAAGCCCTTGACCCTTGGTACCAATGCAGATAGGGCATTTCCTAAGTAACGCAATAAGAAGATAAGAAAATCAGTAAGCATTTCTCAAGTATGTTAGTTGGCTTTATTTCGTTCTGTACTGACAAATAACGATGAAGGTCAGTTCATTCCGATAATTTTCAAAGTCAGATACCTCATTTGATGGACACTTAACACATCAAGGATGCGGTAGTAATAGCAATATTTTAATGGTAAACTCGTTACGATTTTTTGTAACATCTCAAGTACACGTCCTTCAAGAAATTCAAATTAAACTAGGATGTTTTGGTAATTAAGAGCTTTTTTGGAACATCTGTATAAAAAGATATGATGTATGTTTTCACACAAATGTCCAAATTTCACGAATGTCGGTCTTATTCCGATACTAGTGAAACATTGTTCCCTTTACCTTCACACCTGGAGAAAAGTGACGGTTTACGTGATATATCATAAAAACTACCCCCATGCTGTCTCCCTCCCCTTAAGGACTTTGTAAATGCGAACTCTTAGTTTCTTGTATATATCTCAAAAACTGCGAAGAAATCCACCCAAGTGGCTCAGGAACTTCATAAAATTTACAACTAAATGCAGTTTTATTTAATCCGATAGTACAATTAGGCTTAGTTATACGTAGTCGAAAATGAAAATTCGGTTCGATGAAGGACGGGGCGGACGGGGCGGACGGGGCGGACGGGGCGGACGGGGCGGACGGGGCGGACGGGGCGGACGGGGCGGACGGGGCCGACGGGGGACGGGGCGGACGGGGCGGACGGGGCCGACGGGGCCGACGGGGCCGACGGGGCCGACGGGGCCGACGGGGCCGACGGGGCCGACGGGGCCGACGGGGCCGACGGGGCCGACGGGGCCGACGGGGCCGACGGGGCCGACGGGGCCGACGGGGCCGACGGGGCCGACGGGGCCGACGGGGCCGACGGGGCCGACGGGGCCGCGGATGGGGAGAGCAGGCAGGCTTGTGCGTCGCACGGTGCGAGATGGTTGTTGGTTGAATGTTTCCAGGCACGTCAACTGTGATGGTTACGAGTCCCGTGAGGGTAGGGAATATTTTATCCCGGGAAGTTCTGGTGTTCCTTCTTCACTGGATGGTGAAATTCGGCGCCAAACTTCACACGGAGAATTCCCCCTCTCGTTATCTCCCCCCACGGAGCACCGATCCCCGCCGGCACAAGCACTAAGTTCTCGATAGTGCGGTGCATCAACTGATGCCACTGCAGTGTCTCTGACCAGGAGGTCCTAGGTTCGATTCCCGACGGCGGCAGGATTTTCGACACAAGCTTTTCAGCTAGGTCGAATTCACTCGCTTTCTGGAGGAGAATTCCAGTGGCGAGCTGCTCCGATCGGTAATTTTCCGTGTTTTTTCCGATCAACCAGACGAATGCCGGAGCAGTACCCTAACTGTCCACGAACCGCGCGCGATATTTCCTTCCTCTTCCTTATCCTACCCTCACCTCTTAGACAAACGCACACACTACCACACACGCCGGGAGACCGATCGGAGATTTAGAGCTTGTCCCGGCAGGAACGGTGCCACGCTGGTAGGAGATACCTGGGTTTGAAAAAACCTCGCTAGTCGACGTTAGGTCTGCGCCAGATCTCGCCATCCAGCGGGGGAAAAATCTCCGACACTTCCCGATAAAAAACAAGCACAACACTTACGGGTCTAATCTCAGTGTTTGACGCGCCCGAAATCACTAACAATCAATCACTCAATCGACAATGTGGTAGTGTAAGATACGTATCTGTGCAGGTAAAGGAAGAAAATAGGACAATGTAGAGGAAGAAATGATCGCGGACAGCTCCGTGGCCCGCTTGATAGGGTTCTGCTCCCACATTCGTCTGTTATTGACCGGAGAAACCTCGGAAAATACCGATCAGAGCATCGCTTGCTACACGTACCCCCCAGACAGCAGCTGATTTCGAATTAGCTATGTAGGGAGAGTTAAAAGTCCGCCACCATCGGTACTCGAAAACTAGGATTAACCCCGCAGGGGGTGGGATCGTGGCCACGTAGGTGGTCATGATCTTTAGTGGAGAGTTGTAGACGACCACTCGGATCCTAAGTTTCTTCCAAGGTGGAGGCAGTGAGAAGGCGTATGCTAAACCCCGTGCTGCCGGGATCGTCCAGTTGGGTCAATGGGGCCTACCCTTAGGCTGCATTGGGCAAAGAGGCGTTCGTATTATCGTCCCGGATCCCAAATATTCTCATAGACGTCCAGTCGGGGAACACGGAAACCCCCGTCGGGTAGCCTACGTTCTGGCGATACTCACGTGAATAGCCTCAAGGTGAAGGCAGTGAGGAGACTGGAAGAGGGCCCCGTGCTTCCCGGACCTTGGTTCGGGTGGCCCCTGTTGGGTTCTCGGCTTCGTCGTGGCAGTGGCCCGATACTCTGGGCAAAGAGGAGGAACTTGTCTCGGCGCATGTGAGTAGAGTATTGTTTGAACTCCGGTACTAGCCTGGATAGCTAGTATATCTGAGCTGGCAGGGCGGCCCCACCCAGGCATTGATTTGGGAGATTGCCGTGAAGGCAAACTGCGTTCCGGCAGGATCCGGATACCAGCCTGCCGGCGTACTGGTGCGTTGGCGGGGAGTGGAGATAAAAGCGAAAAGCTTAGGTTCCCACTCCGGGGATTCGTCCCCTGGTAGAACAAGCAGATGCGTGGATTGGCAGCCCACTCAGGGTCGAGACTAGGTCTAACCAAAGGCACTACAGACGCTGCGGTGATGCTAGCTCCGAGATCAACTAAGCGGGTTGGGATGTCGCGGAGGAGTAAATTTTTTTCACTTTAAACTATCAATTGAGTTCATTTGAGTCATTTGCCCAGGATGACCGAGGTGACTATAGCGTGTGCCGACAGGGCCTCGGTCCGAAGGGTCGCGAGTTCGAGTCCCGCCGTAGGCATGGTTGTTTCACCCTTGTCATTCATATAAGTGTATTGTCGCAGAATGTCTCGTGAGTCTGCTGACCACAGACCGAGAAGTCCGCAAGTGCCTAGTGTAAAAAGGTTAATATGTGCCTCATAAGGGACATAGTGAGTACCTACCCGGCACGGATAGACTCCCTCTAAAGGTGTAAAAAGCCCCAGGAAGAAAGAAAAAAAAACTGAATTCATTCGTTTTCCTTGCTACAAATGATGGTGATAAATTAACAGCCGGGCAACTCCGTTACTTCCGCTAGCTGGTACACACAATTATTCCCATTCCCGGCGCCCTGCCAAGCGAGCGCGGCGGGCTGCTTGCTTTAGCGGCCGCCAGCAAGTGCACTCAGCAGTCGGAGGAATGAACGATGCGATGGTTGGAGTGCATTCCGCTGAGGTCGCCCCGAGCACGCTCACGGATTTTCCTCCTTTCCCAGAAAGGAACGCGCTCTCAGCCGCCCTCAGTCCGCCACGGACCGCCGGCGTCTGCAAAGATCCTTGACCCGCGAAACGCGTTCATATATTAGATAGTAGATCATTTATCTAATTTGCTTTGGGCATTAAGCCCGGAGCTAAATTCTTCACACCTATACATCTGATACAATAATATAATACCTAATGATCTAATACAATAATAAATACACAAACTAATACAATATAATAAAATCAACAGCACTAAAATACATACATTGGATCAATTTTATTTCATTATAACCATTATATTCATTATTTATTATTTATAACCATGCCTACTAAATGCCGCAGCACCTTAACAGACTACTGATATTATCGCGTTTACATGTGCATTTATATTTATTTACTCAAAAAGTTTTCTTTAGTCTCCAATAACAGTGGTTCAATCAGCGTGCAAAACTTCAATTTTACTTGCTCGTATACGTATATATATACGTATATACGTAGTATAGAGTAAGTTCTTTAATGCTGCGGAAAATCGATTTCGAGATTTCAACGGAAATGCACGTTTTGGGGTCCCCTAATACAGAAAAAGTGTTGTTTTTTTCAAAACGTTCGTCCGTCCGTCCATTCGTCTGTGAACACCCCTACCGCCTAAACAATATATAGGATTTTATTTCAAAAATGGATATTCCGGTCGATTTGGCTCCACTCGAGGTGCTACGATTTTGAACAACTTTCTTTAAAATTTGAGTATTATAAAACTTTACATAAAACCCCTGGAACATTTTCAAAATTTTCTCAAAAATAGCTCTAAATTTTTTCATTAAATTTTTCGAATGAATAGAGTAAAAATACACTACACTACAATGGTGTAAGTCCATTTTCACTGTTAATTCTGAATTTTCTAAAATTGAAAAAGTTTGATTTTATCCGGCGTCATCCTAAAAGAGATTTTTACTTCAAGTAAAATTTGTCCTGCGTAATTAGTTTTTTCATGAAGGTCATGTTCATTTTGTTTGAACATTTTAATTGTTTTCGGGCAATATTGCGTGCAATGTGCGGAAAAAAAAAAGATTTTCTCCAAAACGGCTCCAATTTTTTTTCTTTAAACTTTTGGTTGGGATAGTGCTGTATGACATGAATACCATATTGCTCCATTCTTTTGTTTTGTCAAAAATTACTAAAATGTATTTTTTTGACAAGCCTCTCGCGTCGTGAATATTTATATTATCGTCGACTTGTTCACACTATTGTACTTACGAGTGTATATGCTTCAAATAATGCCTATAAAGGTTTTTGAAACCTCAACAGTTTTCTATGAAAATGAGCTCAAATTTTAGCATTTTCAGAGACGCCCAAACGCCATTTTCTCAAAAATTGCACAAAAATTTTTCTTGGAACTTTTACAACAAGTGCTAATTGCATTGTTTAATTTGACATAACGTTCATTTTGGGGTATTCTTTTGTTGTTGTTTTTTAAAAAATTACACGACCGTAATTTTTTTAAAATATCTCTCACGCCGTTAATATACACATTTCCAACGATTTGTAAACACTACAGCATTTGTGGGTAGAAGTGCTTCAAATGACTTCCAATGAAGGTTTTCGAAAATTCAAAAATTTTCTGTGAACAAGAGCTTCAAATTTCGCATTTACAGTTACCTTTAATGGTAATTTTCTTAAAAACTGCTAAGCTCATTCGTGCCGTAAGTGTAGTGCATGATTTATCGCAGGAAGTTACGTTCCTTCGCTAGATCGCGAGATCTGGCGACGACCTACATGTCGGCTTGCGAGGTTTTCCTCTGCAGTAATGTCCTCCCAGTGGGGTCACCCCAGCCAGCAGTAATGAAGTGCATTTAAGTGTGTGTGTGTGTTTGTGTGTGTGTGTGTGTGTGTGTGTGTGTGTGTGCGCGCGTGCGCGCGTGTGTGTGTGTGTGTGTGTATAAGTAAAGGGTCACGGTATGACAAGGAAGAGGAAAAGATCGCGCGCAGTCCGTGGAAAGTTTGTTATGGTATTCGCCTGATGTTGAGAGAAACCACGGAAAACTACCGACCAGAGCAGCCGGCCGCTAGAATTCTCCTCCAGACAGTGGCTCAATTCGACCTAGCTGAAAATCCTCCCACCGTCGGGCTCGAACCCCAGGACCCCCCGGTCAGAGGCACTGCAGAGACATTAGTTTATGCCCTGAGCCACCTAAGTCGCTAAATTGTTTGCCTGTGTGGGGGTTTCGGCCACGGTTTAGATGAGTGTCTCCCTTTCCCTCTGGAGCCATCGCCGGTGCAGTTGCAGCCTTCCGTTACTGCCTGCCGCGCTCTTGCATTGAGCACTAATTGATTACTATCGTCATCATTAGCAGCAAAGATTCGACGAATTCATTCCGTTCCGGCAGAGTAGCCTTGGAAAACCATTTTTTTCTTGGTCTTTCTATCTCTCTTTTCTCGCTAGACTTGTGCGGAATAATAAGCCGGTTTCCACAGTCTCTTATTATTAAGGTTTTTTAGATGACCCACTCAGTTCTTCTCAACAGACTTTTAGTTTATCTCGTACGCTGTTTATCTCCAATTCCTTCCTTATATCTTTGTTTCTAATTTGATCCCTTAATGTACAGAGCTCGACATACCGCAGAAAATTTTTTTTCTTTGATTCTCTTGATATCTGCGGATGTTATTTATGACAGGCTTCTATCTGGGAGGTATGGTAATTTGATTGTTACAAAACATTAAATAATTAGGGTATTTGCTAGACTTGGGGTAACTTTCAAGGATCTCTCAGATCGATGTCTGCTTGGTTGTCGAATACATCAAAATACATCACGTTGAACACTCCAACAACTGACTTCACTGCCGTTACCGAAGGCCCAACCAGAGCGCTTCGAGTAGAGAAGTAATTAAGTACTAGAATTCATTAAGTATAAAATAAGGTCGCAACACGTCGAGATATTTCGAAGGTTACTACAAACCCATTGTCATCGCCTTTTTCGTTCTCAATATCAAGGCCATCTTCTTTCTAAACGAAATTAACCGTACCCCTTCCACTGATTGAGTAATGCATTATGGCTTTGCATATCTGCCATCTTGGGCACTGTAATAACACCAATAACACTATTCATACTCGGTTCCTCTGCTCTCACATTATACAAGGTGAGTCACGAAACTTTAGCATCTCCTGCAATTTTTGAACGTTTGAAGTTATTGCAATGCAGTTTTCACAGAAGTGCATGAGAGAATGGGGTTATATCATATTTGTATTTATTTTAATTTTATCGCTTGTATTTTACGAGATATTATAATAACACTGTTTTTTTTTTCAAATGGAACTAAACACTTATTTAGTCTATCATGAGCGTAAAACGACGAATCCAGTAATATACATCTTGTAATATGTCAGATTAGCATCTCTTGAGAAATTTTGATTTTTTTGCGACTCGTGTTTAACGGATATTGTAACGTTCAAATAGTACGTTTTAAAGGAGAGCGCTGTGTGACCTTAGATGGTGGACTGTTACATTCAAAATATCCGTTAAATACGAGTCATAATAAACGTTGAAACTAATACATACTAGTTCATCAATTAGCCCCATTTCCTCATGCACTTATGCCGTGAAAACTCCATAGCAACAACGTCTACCGTTCAAACATTTCAGGAGGTGTTGAAGTTACGTGACTCATCCTGTATAGTACCCAATAAGAATCTTATGCCTTATTTTCCCCCTTTCCCTTCAAATACGTTGAATTCTCTGCATTACCCCAAATATCTTAGGCACTTTTTATTTGGTGGCTTTTCGTATTCTCTTTCATCTAGAAGATCTTGCTGGTGCATCAAAATTCATTCTAGTCTTTCAAACATCAATACAGGTCGGTTTTTTTGTGAAGGTGAATGCACCTTCATATCTCGATATTTATTTTCTGTGTACAACAGATGATGGATTAATGAAGTCCAACTTAAAACAAATCAAACCCACCCAAAAATGTTCAGATATCGAACGCCTCACAGAACAAACCCAAGTAGAAAGAGACGCAATATATAAGGAAATTCTGTACACAAAAATCAATTAGCTTTGGACCTATTTTGAACATCACACAAAGAAAAATAGAAAGCCACAAAATGGCACAAAATTTCTCGTACTAGTTATTTCCATTTTCTTTTAAGTCGAGGTTACCTTTTCATTGTGTCCTCATCCCGTCCTCGCTGCCTTCTAACGGTTTATAAGGAACTTTAACCTCCGTCAAGGTGGCACCCCCACTTTACGGAAAGTCAAAAACAACTAGCCTATAATTTTGTACTAATTATGTACTAATTTTGTACCAAAATTAAAAATTTTCTACTAAACTATAAACCACTAAAAAAGGGCGTTCAAAAGTGGGGGTGCCAGCTTGACGTCAAGCTGGCACCCCCACTTTTCACAAATGAAAAATCAACTAGCCCATAATTATCTACTAATTATGTACTAATTTTGTACCACAATAAATAATTTTGTACTCGATTATAAACAATTAAAAAACGGGTTTCAAAAACCATCTTTGAACATACATTTCAGATTTTTTAGAACCCATTTCAAATCAGATCTCAAAGTTCAAATTTCTACTGTCGTTTGGCACTATAGCAGTCTTCCCCGTGTAAAAGTTTCAAACTTTTATCTGGTCCCCTAACAGAGATATTCAAGGCAGAAAAAGGGAAATATTGCGTGCAGCTTAAAAGAAAAGTGTCGATCATGACAATTTCCTTTATCACAAGCTCAATATCAACTATCTCATACATATATACAAGTTATGTTCTAATTCTCTATCACAATAAATAATTTTGTACTCGATTATAAACAATTAAAAAACGGGTTTCAAAAACCTTCTTTGTGCGTGGATTTCAGATTTTTTTCAAACACATTTGAAATCAGATCTCAAAGTTCAAATTTCTACTGTCGTTTGGTACTATAGCAGTCTTCCCCGTGTAAAAGTTTTAAACTTTTATCTGGTCCCCTAACAGAGATATTAAAGGCAGAAAAAGGGAAATATTGCGTGCAGCTTAAAAGAAAAGTGTCGACAGTAACACTTTCCCTTATCACAAACTCAATATCAACTATTTCATACATATCTACAAATTAAGTTCTAATTCTGTATCACAATAAATAATTTTGTACTCGATTATAAACAATTAAAAAACGGGTTTCAAAAACCTTCTTTGTGCGTGCATTTCAGATTTTTTTAAAACACATTTGAAATCTGATCTCAAAGTTCAAATTTCTACTGTCGTTTGGTACTATAGTAGTCTTCACCGTGTAAAAGTTTCAAACATATCTCTGGTCCCTCAACAGAGATATTAAAGGCAGAAAGCGGGAAACATTGCGTGCAGCTTAAAAAAAGTGTCGGAAGTGACACATTCCTTTATCACAAACTCAATATCAACTATGTCACACATATCAACAAATTATGTTCTAATTTTGTACCACAATAAATAATTTTGTACTCTATTATAAACAATTAAATAATCGGTTTCAAAAACCTTCTTTGTGCGTGCATTTCAGATCTTTAGAACACATTTGAAATCTGATCTCAAATTTCAAATTTCTACTGTCGTTTGGTACTATAGTAGTCTTCACCGTGTAAAAGTTTCAAACTTTTCTCTGGTGCCTCAACAGAGATATTAAAGGCAGAAAGCGGGAAACATTGCGTGCAGCTTAAAAAAAAGTGTCGGCAGTGACACTTTCCTTTATCACAAACTCAATATCAACAATCTCACACATATCAACAAATTATGTTCTAATTTTGTACCATAATAAATAATTTTGTACTCGATTATAAACAATTAAATAACCGGTTTCAAAAACCTTCTTTGTGCGTGCATTTAAGATTTTTTAAAACACATTTGAAATCTGATCTCAAAGTTCAAATTTCTACTGTCGTTTGGTACTATAGTAGTCTTCACCGTGTAAAAGTTTCAAACTTTTCTCTGGTCCCTCAACAGAGATATTAAAGGCAGAAAGCGGGAAACATTGCGTGCAGTTTAAAAAAAAGTGTCGGCAGTGACACTTTCCTTTATCACAAACTCAATATCAACTATCTCACACATATCAACAAATTATGTTCTAATTTTGTACCACAATAAATAATTTTGTACTCGATTATAAACAATTAAATAATCGGTTTCAAAAACCTTCTTTGTGCGTGGATTTCAAATTTTTTTAAAACACATTTGAAATCTGATCTCAAAGTTCAAATTTCTACTGTCGTTTGGTACTATAGTAGTCTTCCCCGTGTAAAAGTTTCAAACTTTTCTCTTGTCCCTCAACAGAGATATTAAAGGCAGAAAGCGGGAAACATTGCGTGCAGCTTAAAAGAAAAGTGTCGATTATGACACTTTCCTTTATCACAAGCTCAATATCAACTATCTCATACATATCTACAAGTTATGCAAGAGCAGTGGTCCTGGGCTAGGCCTGGAAGTTGTCGCGGGGTTTCGCGGCTAAGGGAATAGAAAGGTTGCAAGAGATTTTTTCGTTTAGTAAATTTAACTTGTAAATTATTGTATAAATATATGTACATTTTTTATTTAGAATCAGTCGTCTGTGTTATTATTTCCCTGTGCGTCACACCCACATCCCTCGGACTCGCCGGGCACTCACCCACACCTCCATAAAGTTAGAATCGCAAAGTTTTTAAAAATTATTGAAACTAAAATCAAAATTAGTCGCTTTTTTGTCGCTAATTTGTTACGCAAAAAAAATAAATTTGTTGCTCTTCATTTGTCCCGGGTATTAAGATTCGGCCAACTTGATATCAAGTTAGCATCGCAAACTTAAGAAAACCAATGAATTACAGACACAAATAAAAAATAACACCATAGGAATTTGTCGCTTTTTTGTCGCTCCAGACTTTACAAAATAAAAATTTTGTCACTTTTCAAATATTAGCGAAAATGCAATTTTTTTGCAAACACGTGGCGAAAGTCGTGTCAAGTTAGCATCGCAAACGCAAGAAAACCAACAAATTACAGACAAATAAAAAATAACACCATGGGAATTTCTCGCTTTTTTGTCGCTCCAGACTTTACAATACATACTTTACTTTACATAACTTTTTGATTCGTTATGGATGTGAAACATTAAGAAAACGTGAAAAATATGTGAATTTTTGTCAAATTCAGTATTTAAAATGTGAATTTGACTGAAAAAAGCCAACATAAACGATCTATTGTATAAATGAATATATTCTGATATTATTGCCTACGACATTTCCTCATAGTTTGGGAATATTAAGGAACGCCATGTTAGTATTTTCTAATTTTACCATGCCATCAAATTGTTCAACATCTTTTGTTCATCAACATAATGTAACTGATTACCAGAAATAGCATAGATTGCTATAATCTTTCGAAATCAGGCTTTATTAACCAAAATCAAACGTATATAAGGGCTGCGTTTGTCATGTTATTAAGTATCATTACATATTAATACACACGTGTTTCTCTACTTTCAAGATGCGAGAACGTAAAAATGCAGTACACGATGGGATGGAGAAACGCCGCCTTTTGTCCATGGGATCCGCTGCCTCAATGAACAACACGAGGTTTTTCCAGAGCACAGTACTTGACGTCACCTGAGTTCATTCGCTCAGCCGTGAGGGCGGGGGGGAGGGGTCGCTTCGTGCGCGACAGATAGCATTGCGGGATTAAAAGGGTTGCAGGATGCTGCAGGTAGAAAGCACAATGAAAAGTCCTTTCTTACTTCCTTCTTACAAGGACAGCTTTTCCGTCAGCCAAAATTCCCAATCTTCACTCCTCTTTTCTTTACAATTTTGTTAGTAGATTTCATAAAATAATATCATTTTTGCTATTCTACTGTTAAATGTTTATTGTGATGACCAAAGGGTATGCCATGAAACACAAGAATCTGAATTTTCACTTACTCACAATTCTATTAGAAATGTTCATTGAATAAATGAATTGATAATGAAATTCAAATGAATTATTATTATTATTATTATTATTATTATTATTTATATATAAATATCTTTATAAGGTGGGGCTGCTAGTACATGTAAATATTGTATAAAAATAAATATAAAATATAGTACAGAAAACTAATATATAAATAAATAAAATATAATACTATAATACTATACATAAATAAAATACTCTTAAAATCAGAGATGATTCGTCTTTCGTTTCACTTTAGACAATCAAAGTGGATAAACAATCAACTAAAATCCAGTACTTACCTTTTATTCAATGAAACAGAAGTACTTATTTCAAGATCTTCTAATATAAATATTTTCTTACTGTTAATCAAACCATCTTTTCCTTCCATAAGAACGCATGTTAACTGTTTCTATTTGTAGAGCCCTAATTTTTGGAATATAGATGCCGGAATATTGTTACTTAGAGTTTAAAACTAAGTTATTTGCTGTCTTCCTAGTTTGCGAATTTGTATTTTCCAGATTTGGAAATCGGCAATTTTTGGGAAATTCACTGAGCCTAAATTCAGGAATAGAGCATTTTAAAGAGTAATTTACCTAAAATTAGAGAGAATATAGTTTGGGTGAGATTGGTTTCTAGGCACTACTAGTTTTAGATGGCTATATTTTCTCTTTTTCTAATAATCATAGCAAATAATATCTCTTTTTCACTTAATAATTTCTTAAATATTCATCCTTAGCAAGCCCTGATGAGGGAACAATAAAGTTCCGAAACGTTGGCGAACTAAGAAACTTTTTTAATGAAATGACCAACAACCATGAACCATTCCTAGAATATACTTCCTTTATACTGCGTATGCAGTAGCGAGAAAATAAAAATTGTATGCATCAGTTTACAAAGCATTTTATTTTGATAAAAAGTTAATGAATAATTTCGTTCGCACTGTATCGTATTTGTGGTTGCATGACATGAGTTTTTTTGACACTGTACCTTTATTGTATTTGTGGTTGCATGACATGAGTTTTTTTGCTACTGTACCTTTATCTGGCATTACTCCTTTTTTATTTGCTTAGAATTAAGTAAAAAATATTTCGGTAGGAAATTAATACGTAATTAGTGCACTATTGTAGAGATTTTGTTAACATTTCCAAGTGGGGTCACTAGGTGTAAGTGAAATATCTTCTACTTTTGCACTTGTTTTTAATATTTCATAATGTA